>JAOXOE010034404.1:0-44989 GCA_028565055.1 Phoeniculus purpureus
TGATGAGGAAAGGCTGAGGGAGCTGGGGCTCTTGAGCTTGGAGAAAAGGAGACTGAGGGGTGACCTCATTAATGTTTATAAATATGTGAAGAGTGGGTGTCAGGAGGATGGAGCAAGGCTCTGCTGAGTGTCATCTAACGGTAGGAGAAGGGGCGATGGGTGTAAGCTGGAACATAAGAGGTTCCACATAAACATGAGAAGGACCTTCTTCACAGTGAGGCGTTGCTCACCATGGGTGTTGCAAGGTGCCATCCTCCCTTCCTCTTGAATCCCAGTACAGTGAGCCAGGGATGCTGCTGCAGTGGGTCCACAGCATCCTTGTGTGGTTTTATTTGGTTTTTATTTTACTGAATACTAATACTTTACCAATTTTATTTTATATTTATTTATACATGCTATATATTTATATATGTATTTTTATATATATTTATATATTTAATGTGTTATTTTACTAATACGAAATATTTTACTAATCGGGAGAAATAATCTTTTTTAGTGACTGTTTTGTCAGTCATTAGACAGGATTTTTGTCAATCAGAAAAGGTGTAACTCTATCAGGGAGTTTTGAGAGCTGTAAAACAAATAGATTTATAACAGGAGAAGATACTCAGTGCCCTAAATACAGCAGCTGCAGCCGCCTCCTTCCGTAATGCAGTGCTTGTTTGTCCTGTCAAGGGAGTGCTTTTCATGAAGCATCACGTAGGTAATACAGACAGAAGAAATACTACTGCTGTACAGTAATTTCAGAAGCCCTGTGAAAGGTATTTCACATCAGATAAGAAATAATAGTTCACAAAGAGAAGGGAAATGTGAGATCCATCTATAACTGTAGCTACAGACTTGAAGGTTCTCCCAAGGAAAAGAAATGCAATGCTAGCTTAGCAAAAAGGCGCAGAACATGACCATGTGTGCTGTTGCAATGGCTGCATTATTCATGCAGTGTGTTGGTGCAGCTGCTCAAAACGTTTGGTGCAAAATCGGATACCAGGAGTTTATAAACCTGTTTTGCTGAAGCAGCAGAGATTACAGCTATGCAAGCCAGGGAGAAACCCAATAATATTCTAACCTTGTATCATTTTAAAATACATTCTGGTAAATATAGCACCACTACCAGAAACAAAATGTGATGCATGTGACTTGAGGCGGTGCAACAGAGGTGCGTAGCTCCCTCACCAAGACCTCTAGTAGCTGTGACTCTTGTATTTTGCCTATGAAGACAGGAAAAGGCACCCTAAATTTTTAAACAAGGTTTAGGAGAGCTGATTTACTGTGCAATAAAAGTTCTTTTGTTGTAGCTTAAAATACCTGCAGTATAGCTGGAAAGTATTGCAACAGAACCTAATAAAAACCACTATCAGATTGCTATATGTCTTGAAAGCTGAGCTTCATTAGGAAAAACTTCTGGACATTAAGAATAGGTTCCCATGGTGGATCACTGAAACTGCCTAGAGATGAGGTGGAGGCCTCATCCCCAGAGACATACAAGGTCAGGCTCGATGGATCTCTGAGCACTCTGTTCTAGTTAGAGGTGTCCCTGCTTGTTGTATGGTGATTGAAGTAGATGACCTTAGGGAATCTCTTCCAACCCAATACATTCTGTGATCCTGTGGTTCATCTTTACATACTTCATTTTCTTCTAATCACTGACAGACAGTTTTATGCAGCTGTGCTGACCAACATAAACTCTGTTTGGGATGCAGTTTGCATAACTATCCTCACCACCCCTGTAGCCTGTCAGAAATTATCCTAATGAGATCATGTTTTATACATTTAATTTATTATTTTTGATTGTTTTGAGGAAATTCCTGTATAACACAAATGCAGAAGAATGATTATCCCTTCCTGGTCTAATACACCTTGAGGTTATTCCATCTAATGTCTGGATGCTCTCTGTGTTCTTGGAAAAAGTTCTTCACAGCAGTAACCAGCTTGAGGCAATAGGGCTTGAGTGTTACTGCCCTACATAAAATTTGAGGCAGAAAAGGTGGTGGAAGTTTCTTGGACTTGTTACTTTGACATTTCTATGCGGAGTTAAATCTTGAGAGACTTGATCAGAGCACTGACCTCTAAGAAGGTGGAAATTTAGTAAATTGTAGGTATTGTTTTATAATTTGTCCATGCCTTGATTTGTATGCCAATAAATTATTATATATTACAATTATAATATAAAATATAAAATACATTTCCATATAGTGTACTTATATAAAATTATTATTAAATTACTGTGCCAATAGCTCAGAGTGATGGTTGAATAAGAGAAATTACTTGAGGTTTTGCTCGGACTATACTGAAAAGGGACAATGCATGTCAGTTTGTAGCTCATGATGCTTGCTCCTTGACCACTGGTAACCAGCTTGTGTGTCCTAATAATAACTGGGGATAACTTTTGAGCGATGCTGAAAACAGCCAATTACAGTGACTCATTTTCCTTTGGATTCATTGTATTGAAAAATCTTATTTTTGCATCATCGTAATGATTCTGAGAGATTTGAAGTCTTCAGTTTTCCTTGAAATTCTTCTGAAGACTAATTTGCAGACATTTCCATGAATGCTTGGAAATGCTAAACCTTAAATGATGAAAGGTCCAGCGGTCCTGGCAGAGCCTGGCGATCAGCAGGCTGTGGCCCCATGTGAGCAGCACGTTCTCCCATACAGCATCTGTAGGCAGGGCTTAGACTGATTTTATGTGCCCGGGGGCTTGTGGTCCATGGATTCTTGTTTTTAACCTCCTGCTGACTCTGCTGAGTGTGCTCTGCCTGCAAAGGAGATCTAATGCTCCTCTATGGCACTGAATCATTGTCTTGGATAATCTTTTCTTGCTAATGTCTCATTTTTAGTCTACATTTTTATTCTCATATTTATTCTGTATTTTGTTCAGTGTTAGAAATCCCATCGCACCACAGGCAAAACTATTCTCACTTCAGTTTTCTCACACAAGTTCCACCTCATGTCTACATGTTTTTTTCAGTGTGATAATTTGACTGGAGTCTGCACTGCAGTAACAGGCTCATAGTATTGCTCCATCAGATTGTCTCCATTGCATTTGGGAACAGTTTCAAAGGATTAGTTAGCAGCTAGCTCAGTGGCTCCATTCTTCTTTCATTGACTAGTGCCCTGCACAGCCTCTAAGTGAAGAGTGGTAGGGTACTGCACACTGTATGAGAACTGTGCTGGGCTTATTCCACAGGTCGCTGGAAGCCCTCATGTGTCCAAACACTTGCGTAGTGTTCTTGGTGTTGTTCTTTTAATTAAGCCTACTTCTATTTTCATCGGGATTGTTTGTTTAAATAGTCTTCAAAGAAACAAAAAAAAAGTTAAGTAGTCAAATATTTTTATAATAGTGGGTTGGTTGTTTTTTTTTTGATAAGGTCCTGTGTAGACGGTCAATTGTCAGGGATCCTGGACATCTCCCTGCTTTTGCAGGATTGCTGTTGGAACACTTTACATGATAGAAGAAACTTCTTACTCCTGTTCTGTGCTGTTTTGAAACCATCTGGCAGTTTTGGGGCTTCATATCACAGTTGTGTTCAGAATAAGCCTAAAAGATAGACAACAGAGAGAGAGGGAGTATAGGGAAGGGCTTATTTGCCAGCAGCCACATTTTGATGCTTAACTCAACTTTCAGATAAAATTCACTGGTGTTGTCACCATGAATCTGAATGATTAATTCTTTGCTCCTGGCAATCCTGGTATATTGAAAATTGCTAGAAATAAGCTCCGGACTAAGGGTGAGGCAACTCATCCTATATGGATAACCATATAGGAATGGGTCATTTACTTTGGGTAACTTCATGCTGCTCTTATTTCCTGTTAACAAACAGAAGTTCCATATTTAGTGCAAATGCTGAGCTCTGCTGTTCAGGAATCTCTGCTTTGTGGAGTCCTTCGCTCCAGTGAGGTGTATCAAAAAAGGAGTGAGGTGCTGGCTGGTTTTGATCAGTACGAAATCCCAATATTCAGCATGGCTTGGAACAAGATGCTTGGCATGCAACAAGCCAGTTGATTTATCAGCACAGAATTTGCAGACATCAGCAATGCTTCAAGATGATAGAGGAAGATCTTGTGTCCTGTCTCCTTGGGCTTTCCATATATAGTTATTTGCCCTTGCTGTTCTCCTCATCCCCACGAGAGTTCATGTGAGGACTGTAGTTGCACTAAACACAGGGCTGCCTAGAGTCCCTGGCTTTTGGGTTTTCCGTCCCTAATTGGCTTTTACTGGTTATTTTTTGAACACAGCAGTGTCAAGTCAATTTGCTCAGGAGTCAATCATGTGATATTCATCATGTTGCTTATGGAAATGCTTCTCCCAGCCTGAAGTTTTAGCACCTCAGTGTTTTTCAGAGGTACTGTCCATAGAAAATCAATAACACGGATGTCTTCTAGGTGATCAGAAGGAAGTCTTGATAAAGCCAAGGGCTTTTGATTTGCTTAACTGAAGCTGCTTTTCTAGGTTTTTACAGGATGAAACTGCTGTTCTCCATAGCTCTTTATTATTTGAAGAGCACAGAGTGGCCTTGATGGCAAGAAGTTGCCTTGGTAAGTATTATAACTCAACCTCAGTTTTTACACAGAGGCTGATTATGGGATTTCTGTGATACTGTGGCAGTGGTTTTGAAAAATTGCATTTCTCTAGGATACAGATGGAAGAGGCACCTTTTCCATATAGAGGCAATGTATTGAGGGAAGAAGCAATTGCTGAAGTCTCAACATTAGCATCCTTGAGTGGTCTGTTTTGGAGAGGAAGCTTGGGTTTGTCTAACTGTTCGTATTTCCCTTGTTCGCAGCTGTTCCTATTCCCAGTGGACAAGGTTATTCCAGGGAGGAGTCTGCTGGTGTTTTAGCTCAAAGGTCACTGGAAGTTAAGAGAGTTTTAGAACTTGGGCATGGAAACCACAGCTAATTGATTGAAATAAAGAACAAAATGTTCTTTCAGAAAGCTTGAGGTGATTAGCAGGGCAGTCTGGAAAGAAGTAATCTGCTGTCATAGCTTAAAGGAACAACACAGGGTTAGCAAAATGGCATTTGAAGTAGTTTGGTAGATATGGGTTGAGATGCTCTAGGCACACCTCTCATACCATCCATGTATCACTTACTTTAGTCCGTAATTCACAGAGTCACTTATCTCACTGTTGAAAGCAGTGTGTAGAGAGGAGGCAAAGTGCTGATGGGGAGGTAACAGGACTAAATGCCGCAGCGCTCCTCTCCATGGCTTTCATGGGCACTTGGAGTAGCTGTAATGCGCTGGGCTCCATGGGCCATGGCAGGACTGCCTTCAAGGCACACTGTTCCTTGAAGCACTTGGAGACTGCTGAAATCATTTTTCTGCACGCTTTCCTATAAAAGTGATCAGGTACCAGTGTTTGAGGTTTGATCCTAGGTGCTGGTGAGGAAGACTAGAGTGGCACCATGGGCTCCCTGTTCACCTCTTTGGAAAAGCCTTTAAAGAAATACTTAAATATCTTGTAACAGAAGTTACAAGATTCTCTTGGTTTTGGGATGTTTTTTTAGTTCTGCAAAGCTCTAGATTATTTGATGTGATGGCAGATGAATGTCTTTGTGGAAGTTAGGAAGGAAAAAGGTAACTAAAGGATTTGGTAGATACTTTCTGTTTAAGAGCAAGAGATTTACATAGGAGCAAAAGGAAGATTTTCTGTGGAGAAAATAAAATAAATACCTTGTTTTTACTGTGTGACTTCAACCTAACTCTGTGTTTGGTGTATTGTTTTCCTACTCTTAGCTTTATATTTTTTTATTATTATTGAAGGAGGATATAAGCTTCTGACTATAGATTTCTAAGTCTGTGTGTGTTTTAATGGACAATCAGAACCAGCAGCATTTGAATTGTCATTTAGCAAACACAGTATTTTCATTATGGGTGATGGTTGAACAGGTATTATGTGTCTGGGATGGGATATTAAACATCTCATAGTCTATCACTGTTTTCTGTGATATAAGAGGGGTTTAAAGCTGAGGACCCTTTGTAGGTACAAATTGCACAAGCACAGATCTCTACTGATGCAATTTGTCAACAGTTTAAACCACAAAAAGGGGGCCTGAAGTGCCACAGAGCTACAAATCACCTGCTCTGGTGGGCTTCAGCTGACTCCTCAGCTTTCCCAGCTGCCTGAAATGTCAGCCACTGCAGTTACAGGAAAAAAAAAAAAAAAAAAAAATATATTCTATTTCTTCTTACAAAATACAGATCAGTAACTCCACTTCATGGTTTGGATTGTTTCAGCTTGTCTTTTTCATTCTTGGAAGATATTTATATTGTTTTGTATGTCACGTCAAACCACGTTTTTCTTTCTGCTGAATTCTGCCATGTGTTGCTTTGTTTGCAAGTCGCTTCCAAGCCAGTAATCATCAACACTCCATCTGGCTGGGAGCAGCGTAGTGATAATGTAAAAGGACATTTCCACTATTCTGTTTAAAAGAATCCTCCATCTGTACCAAATCTGCCATTTAAATGAGAATGTAAAGGGGTTTTGTTGGGTTTTTTGATTTTTTTCAAAGAGGGGAGGATAATGATTGTTGGGAGATATTTTTCCTTGCATATCTACTCATTACATGATCTTTTCCCAGCTAAGGATGACTGTAGGAATTGCAGTTTGTATAAACCAAGATGCAAAGTAACAAAAGGAGCCTAAAAATTTTACCCAAAGTCTGTAATAAATTGGTTTTGCCATTAGTATTGAGCCCTTCCTTTATGACCCTTTGTTAATAGCCTGCATGTGAGAAATCATCCCGAGCACTGTAAAACTGATCCACAAGGTTACAAAAAATAGTGTCACTGTGATTTATGATGTGAGTGCTCAGTAATTAGAGCTGAATTGATGGGTGTGAATGTGCTGAGACGACTCTTTGGTGCTGGCAGCTTTTAATTTTTCTTTGTGCTTTCCTTTTGTAATTCTGCTTATTGCTCTTCTAACATTAATGGGGAGAGGATTGGACAGCTTCTCTTGTGGGAATGCCACCACCTAAAGCAGGACAGTTTTGTGGAGGTTAGAAGGTCTGGGTCAATCATCCACTGGACTCATCTTAATGGAAACTCAAAAAGCCAAGAGACAGTAACTGGAAAAGCAAATAACCTCTAGCAGAATAAATAAGCGGGCAGTGAGTAGGGGACGATGGTCTCAGAGGAGATCCTGGAGGGAGGAGCAGGTTGTCACCCAAACCACACTTGGGCTGCTCAGGGAACATAGGCACAGCTCCTGGTAAAACAGACACATGCAGAGTCTGTGAGGAATCCTCTTCTCTAAAAGTGTTCCTCTTTTCCAAACAAGCAGCAATTCAGCATTAGGAGACACGTTGAATTGCCAGCTCTGTGTCACAAGCCTCTACATTACCCTACCCCACCACAGGCTCGGTCTTCTGGATGGACTCTTATGAGCTCCCATAAAACTGCTCAATTTAACCTTTATATCTACAAAAAGAACTATTTGTCAAGTTTTAAATGCCATGTGATTCCCTTGAACTCCACTGTGGAAATGATCATATTTCCTTTCTCCTTTGTTCTCAAGCAGCTTTTCAAAGATACTAGAGTGCCATAAGCAAAAATGTGCAGAAGCAAAGTAGCTGTTAACAGAGTGCATTGTCAGCAACATTAATGAAGCCATTTCAGTACATCACTCAGTACAATATTTATGTAACGGTGCATTGAGACCTTAAATTTTGCATCTTCAGGAAGATTTTGCATAGATAGTTACTAATGAGTTCTGTGTTATAACTCAACAGTACAGAGCTATAACCTGGTGGAGGCTAGAGGAAGACCTTATCGCAGTCTACAACTATTTGAAAGAAGGTTGTAGAGAGGTGGGGATTTGTCTCTTCTCCCAAGTAACAGGCAATAGAACAAGATGAAACGGCCTCAAGTTGCATCAGGGGAAGTTTAGGTTAGACATGAGGAAAAGCTTCTTCATGGAAAAGTTCATCAGGCCTTGGAACAGGCTGGAAGGGGGTTGAATCACTGTTCCTGGATGTGTTTCAAAGTCGTGTAGATCTGGAGCTTAGGGACAGGGTTTAGCAGTGGCCTTGGGACAGTGGGGTTAATGGTTGCACTCAGTGATCTTAAAATTCTTTACTAATATAAATAATTCTATGACTATAAAGAAATGTTTCTTCCAAATGTGAAATTATCCTTATATTACACATATAGATTATTTCCTTTCATAAGCAGTTGAGACACTGAGCCTATCTTGTCTGACAAAAACATGACACCATGGGGTTTTTTGTTCTTTTCCCCTCACTTCACCTTTGTGGGTCTTCTGTAACAGTGGTTCTTCTGTAGCAGTGGCTCTCCTTGTGCAGCTTGTGTGTGTGTCTTGTGTAACAGGCAAACTCAGTGCACATTGTGCAGGTGCTTGTGATGGACTGAAGAGACTTCAACATTCCCTTTCCCAGGTGGTGGACACTGTCTAAAGCCACTCCTAATATAAGTAATTAGGGAAGCATGAAGAAAATTCCTGCTGCAAGCGATGACTTCCATTGGGAAAGAGGGAGCTCTGCACTGCTGAAGTCCTGAACCTCTCTCAGGGCTTCCCTCTGAAGCAAAATGATTTTGCTGTTGGTAGTGTTTGTAATTTCTTTCGTTTAGGAACTTCAAGTACGTAGAGAGCAGCCTTTTAGTTGAGGAAGCCAGCGTCTAGAAGCAGCGCCGCCAATCTCTCATAATTAGTCATCAGAAAATATAAAATTACCATGGGGTGGGAGGCAGGCAGGCATACGTGGTATTCAAAACACACAGAGTGTAAAATGATGTTATTGTTGCCTTTAGAAATAGTTCAAAGTAGTCTGCATTAGAAAGAGCTGATAAGCAGAATGACAAAAGCTTGTTCCATGAGTGATTCCAAGCAGCGGTGGTTTTCTCATCAGCTGATGCTGCAGCTATTTTGGGTATTCCACAGATCATGATTACATACACAGGGAATGATTGGAGGCAGCAAATATGGTAAGTGAGCCAGGAATCCTGGGACACTCTCTGTTGCTAACTTAATAGTCTTACAATCCCTTGTCCTGTGCCACTTAGATAGCCAAGGGAAGTCTAACAAGTGACTGTGCTTAGTTTTAGTTCCTTTAAAAAAAAAAAAAGGAAACCACTTCCCGAGGCTGCTAATTTTAGCAATGATGCAGTGTCCAAAGTGTTAACTAATAGAGTCATCAGGTTTCATATCTGGCCACAGAAAATGGCAGTGGAAGAGGGAGAATGCTTTCCAGAACAAGTAAGCATTTATGGATTCTGAAATAAGAGTGAAAGCTGCGTATCAAGTTTCTGCTGTTAGTGCTGTAAGTCTTTGATTGTGTGAGGCCAAGCTGGCTGTAGGACAAGGTACGTTTTGTCTTCTTTGGGGTGTTCGGTGTTTTGATGGCTGCATTACGGTGCAGGCTGAGGTGGCAGTCAAATGGGATATGGAATTATTTGTTGTATCTCTCTCCTTCCCATTCTGCTCAGGGTAGAAGACTGTTTAAAACTGTAAAAATATTTGATAGGGTTTTATGCTGTGACTAGGGCCTTAAGTAACCTATGTATGCACAACAGTGATATTCACTGAGATGTTTTATCAATTCTTGCCTGCTTTTGAAAAAGAAACTAAACTGAACTCTATCATTTTGAAGTGTATTTCTCAAATAATACACCTGACAATCCATGGTGACCTGCAAGGATGCACCAGTATCACTTGTACTCTCAGGGGTTGTCCCGGTGATCTCCTGTGTGATTTAAAAGTTCCTCAAGTGAGTAAGCTGCTGTGACATTACTTCCCTGTGCTCTGAACTAGGCTCCGAGGTTCTTCAGTAGCTTGAATTACTCAGTTGAAAACCACAGTTAAAACAGTCCTTCTACAGGCTGTTTTACTACAGAATTAATTTCCCAAAGTGTGGTGGTATCAAGGTGTCAATATTCACAGGTGAACAGCTTTTCAGAATCAACTAATGGCTGTAATGTTAATGATTTTTATTATTTAGAGATACTATCGATGGTAGTTTACTTACTAACTTCCATGTCAGCAATAGCTTTGTGCTCCAAAAAAAATCCTGCACTGAGTGGTCTTACACGGGTGTCGTGCTGTTTGTGTGCTGTCAACAAAGGTTTAGTGTTGCCTGTTAACACATATCTTTGAAAGCCAGCTTGTTTTCTGGTGATGCTCGTGTTCACAAATTCATTTCCCCTGTAATTTCAACGCATTGAAAATATTTACCAGGGGAATTTTCTTTGTGAAGTGATTTTTGTAGGAGGTTTTGTTAGGTTGAGATGGTTTATGGTACTTGATTAAACTTTTTTTAAAACTCCTGATTATTATTTGCTTTCTCCTGTGTTTATCTTGATAATACCAGACCTGATGGTGATAGCCATATTGGCAGATGCTTTTTATGAGCCCTAGTAGTAGACAACTTAGAATCATAGAATTGTTCAAGATGGGAAAGACCCTCAAGATCATTGAGACCAACCATTAACCCAACTGTACCAAGCCCACCACTAAAATTTGGTGCGGTTCTGCTAGTTGCTGTGTGCAACAGGCTGGAGAAAGGCAAGCTGAAATTCTCGCTGCCCTCACAGCATTGGCAAGGGGCTGGGCTCTGGTACCCCCACCCCTCTGCATTATTAACAGTAAAATCTTTTACCTCCGTTTGAAAGGTATCAAATAATTAGTGAAATATCATTTTCTTTGATTAAAGATGTGTTTTCCAATTTCATTTTCATGTTAAGGATCAGTGGCAATTTTCAGATAAAAATAACCTAGCACATTTGGTTAAGGGTAAAGAAAACATTCAAATAGTTCCGGTGGTTTTATTTTTGTCATAAAAATTAGAAGACCCTCCTGAGATGTTCATGTCATCACAGCTGTTCTACAGAATTCTCATTCTCTTGTGCACAGCGGCTTTGAAAGCCAGAAAAATACCAGTTCAGTTCTGTAACTGAAAGGTGATTGTGGGAAAATGACAACATCTAGTCTGCAGTGATTTATCTGTTTATTTGATAATTTTTTTCTCACTTTCAGAATAAAACCGAGTGTTGTGTTTCCATTCTCCCTCTGTTCATCTCAAAGACAGCATACTAAGCTTGTTCTCACCATTACTGTTTCTGTCCTGTTTGCAGCTGTAAATCCCAGTGCTAGCCTTGTGCCAGAGGTGGGTTAGATTTTTCCTTTTGTTTCAAAACAGAATACTGTGTCTGGGCTCAGAACCTGATTCTAGTTTAAAAGTTTTGATAGCAGTTGCGGGGCTCTGATTCGTTGGTTTTGGCCAGATTGTGATGCTTGGTCTGGGCAATTCTCCTGTTGGAGTCCAAACATGTGGAGTGAGGAACAAACAATTTGTAAACTAATTTACATTTGCAACGTGTACACTACTGAGTACGTTTCATTGGGACAGCCCCAACAAACGCTACCACAGAACTTTCCATGCCGTCACACAGATTCACAGCAGTGAATGTCTGTTTAATCATGGAGGAGAAAGAGAAAAGAAAGGGAAATGCGGAGGCTGGTGGCTCTTGTGTGTCCAGCCCTCCTGCTCTATGCAGGTCCCACAGTGCTGCTGCCCACGTCATGTCCAGGAGAAAGAAGGCAAGTTTTCTTCCTCCATGTTTCTCACTAACAAACAGCAGTGTACATAACACGGACACTGGTTGCTCTGCTTTGCCTTTGTGGTTTGTAGGGTTGTGGTGGATTACAGGATGGAGCTGAAGTTGCTGGGGCACGTCCATGAGAGTAGACTCAAATGGAAAACAAGATGTAGGGCAAATTATGGTCAGCAGGGAAGTTCAGCTCCTGTAGGACATAGGGCCGGAGTATTCACTAGTTGTGTTCTCCCATAGGTCTTGTACATATCCAGACCAAGATTGAAATTGTCTCTCAGTAGGCAGCTCAGCTCCTATGTGGAATTGTCCTCATGAGTTTGGGAAGTACTACCTGTGTTTTTCTCCTCCTGACCAACCCAAACTGCTTCAGCCAGTCTTTGGTTCTAGAGAGATGTTAGTAAGAAACCCTTTGGTTTATTGGTTCCACCAATTCTTTCTCGTTGTACCAAGGCACAAATAGTTCAGGGCCACTCTATAAAGAGGTGTCAATGCAGTTTGTTCTGTAAACATTAGAAGCACTTCTAAGGTAATGCCATGAAAAAAACTCATTATGGTGTCTTTAACCAACCCTGCAGAACTGACTGCTACCAGGTTTATGGCTCTGCTGCAAACCTTGCTCTGGGCATCCTTTTAGTACCTGAAAGCTCTTTAGGTGGTTTCCACTGACCCTTCAAATCTTGTATCAGTCACATGAGCTACATAGGCTCCTCCAGCTTCTGTGGGAAGCAAAGAACCTCTTCCAATTGACACACCTGAGTACCTTGTTGAAGAGAGTCTCTGGCTGGAAAGCCTGCAGAAAAATGAGCTTTAATAAGATTTTGCCATACTTGCAGTGTGTATCAGTGTGTTTTGCCACCTCAGAAATGGCTTGATATGTCATCATCAAACAATCTTTCGATGTTCAAAGTTCCAAGGAAGAGTTATTTGGGGTTTGAACAAGAGATGCATTCAAAAGCAGACATAAACCAGAAAGTCAGAAGGAGATCAGGAAACTGCTGAATTCACAGTCCTGAAAGCTCTTAATAGGTTGTCCAGCTACAGAAGAGGTTATATAGCTTATGCTAATTTCTATAGCTTGTGCACTACAATATTTTTGGGAATACTGGTGTTTGTTACAGTTCCACTGACACTGGAGCAGTTTGCTGCACTTTATTACCAGTAATTTGCATTGGACATTTGATTGAAGCAAATGCACGTAATATTTTCATAGTGAGCTCATTTAGCTCTTCCTAAACCCAGAAATATTATCTAAAATTATACAAATAAATACACTTTTTTAAAAAGTTCTGAAGAGGATTGCTGAGTTTTTCCCCCCTCTCCTTTCTGGATCCTGGTTTTAAAACAAGATGCACACAGAGAAGAGGAGGTGGACCAAATGACATAATTCATGCAATGTTCTGATGAATGTGACTTTAGCATGGAAATGGCTTTAAATTTGAACCTGACATATGCTGAATTTATCTCCATGCTAACTTGGTAGTGAGATTTTGAGAGAAAAACAGCAGGCAGGAGATCAATGGCATCTCATTTAGCTTTGGCATGTAAGAGAGTTCTCTCAGGTGAAAATAAACATAAGAAGAAACCCTCGGAGCACATCCAGCCCTTTTTTAGCTCTTTGTGACTGTGGTTGCTGTTATAAAAGTCCATGATTTATTTTTCACTTGTTAGTGTATGGTAGGAAAACTTTAGAAAGTGAGAGATGAGTCATTACAGGCTCAGGAGTTTCTTCCCAGAGTTTGAAATACATTTGTAGAAGTTGGGGCTGTCAGCCTGGAGAAGGAGTCTTGAATTTTCGATGCTCAAATCTTTTGCTTTCAACTATATTGGTTCCTTTTCATGGATTATACATGTGAGTTAGTCACAAAGGGTCTGGTTCTTTGCCTCATGGCTTACTTCTAATGGAGAATGGTAATTCACTGGTGGGAAACCAGTGGGTTTACTGAGTTTGGGATCTTGGCCAGAGTATGTCCCAGTTTAATGAGTCATTGCAGTTTGTCTTCTCATACAGGACAATCCAACGGCTGAAAAGTCATTATTAAGGGAATCATATTGTCATATTAAAATGTAATAATTACTGTGTTTTCTTGGCTGTGTCTCATGACTTTTGTAGTCCTGGATATTGGGTTCTTGCTTTTGGTGTAACTACTTTAACACGCTCATGGTAGTCCTGTCTGAATAGTCTCCCTGTGGGATGTGTTTGGTCTCAGTATGGGTTTTGTCGGTTGACTTGTCAGATGTTAGTTTCATCAGAAATTGCAGTTAAATCATTCTGTATTTGTTGAGTATCTGCGGTGATAAGAATACAGATGTGGCAGCTTCAGGGGTGTTTTCAACTTGAGTGTTGTGTTCAACACATTATACCTATTACCTGTGGATGTTAGACAAGAGTTTACCAAGTAACTCTTGTGTCTTTTGTGCCTTGCAAATCACAACCCTCTTTTTCATTAGAAAATCAGAACAGCTACTTTTCATTTCTATCATGTTTCTATCATGTGTTTGAACCTAAGGTGACATTTGGGCATTTATAGACACTCAGGGCTGGAGTAGTTGCATTATTAGTCACAGGATTGCCTAGATTTGTAGTCTTCTGAAGACTGTGCACATAAAGCTTGAACAACATACAGAGTAAGAGGACTGCAATGTAGCTTCACAGTCATTCTAGACCTCTTCATCGTATTAAAGACAGTGATAAACCTCTTATACTGGAAGCTGTGAATGTTCATGTTTATACTAGCCTGGACATCTCAGACTCTGGCTTCTTTCCACTCCAGTGCAGGTGGTTCATTTTCAATGGTTACAGTGAGTACAGACTCAGCATTTTGCCAAGACAGACTCTACCAGGCATATTCCAAATCTGCATATTAGAGACTTACTTTGTCTTGCGGTCTAGCAAGGAAAGAGGCTTATTTGTTTGCTTGGATGTTTTTCCTGTTTTGGTCAAGAATTTCTAGAAAGAGGAAGCTGAACTCTGTTTTGAACTGCTTAGGTATGTGATTTTCAGGAAATGTTTTCTTTTCTCTACGAGCATGTTGAGATCGTAGGCCCGGTTGGATGGGGCATTGAGCAACTTGGGTCTAGCGGGAGATGTCCCTGCCCAGGGTAGTGTGTTGGAACTTCATGATCTCTGATGTTTCTTCCAACCCAAACCACTCTATGATTCTGTGATGTTGACTCTAGTATAATGATAGAGCCTCACTTGTTGCAAATACAGTTCTTTGCAGATTCACACGCAAGTTTTGCAGAAATATGAGATGGTTTAGTCTCCACTGGTGTGGCCAGGAAGAGGGGTTTTACAGAGCCCAGAACCAGTGTGGTTTTAAACTTGTGGAAAACATATTGTCCTTACAGAGTTGGTATAGGATCTGTTGTGGGGACATTCCCAGTAGTATAGTATTTTGGCTGCTTTGTCATGCACTGTACGATAATACGATCAAAGCTGATGATGAAGTTGCATGACAGGGCAAACAGTTAGAGGGATTTGCTTGGTTTTCAACCAATAGTTGAATCATTTCTTATTCTGCAATCATATGCAATATAGCTGGGCTGCCATTGCCAAAAGATGTTTCCTTTGAATTGTCAGGCAGTAGGAATGGAGCTTTTCCTGTGGCCCCGTGGTTGTGTTTACAACTGTGATCCCAAAAGCATCTCTCTGAAGGATAATTAACAGCAGAACTGCAGACAGCTGTTGGCCCCAGGCTGTCACATTCTTATCAGAAGAAAACACGTAGGGCACTGCATGGTATGTAAAGCACGAGTACAGCCATAACTGTTTGCACAAAGATAATCTTCCCATCCAGTGCAGCAACCAGCCCCCTGTCTATTAAAGAAGATACAAGTGACATTTTTTTAATATGGATTTTTTTATGAGCTAGTAAGGAGATAGAAAGGATACAGCTGTTTGTAGGATGAATAAATGAAGGATCTCCTTCATCCATGCGACTGGATTGCTTCACATAATTCAGATGTTGTCGCTCACTGGCCAGTAGGTTTATTTGAAATAAAATGTCATCTCTTACCAAGTGAGTGCAACATATTTGCTCGGAGGAAAAGTCTAATTAACATAGGAACAGAATCTAAGAAATGCCAAAGACCTCCAGTTTCCAGCGTGGTGCTTAGTGTTCGGAAGAGTTGAATCATGCTGGAATAAAGAGGAGTAAATGCTATCAATTGTGATAAGCCCACCCTTATCAAAACAAACAACGTTATAATCTCTTTCCTCAGATGATCTCACTTTGCTCTACGACTTGTGTTGTTGAACACATTTCCAAATGGAAGTAACATAAGTTCATCCCTTAAAACGAGGTCATTGCCTCCCCCCACAACAAATGTTAGGCATGGTTAGCATCTTTTTGTTGGGACTCAAGCCAGAATGCATCCTGTTCCGGCACAATGGGAACCTGCTGGGGGTTTCCCTTCACAACAGCAACTGTTAAAGATGGAGTGAAAAACAAAACCCCGCTTCAAATGTGAAAAAAAGACAAACACAAAGGCAGAACACAAACGAAAGAGAGATGTGTGTCACAAAAAGTCCATCGGTGTTGGAGGGGGCCTGTGCACACTGGAAATAATAGCTTTGCCCTTTAGAGGTTCCACTAAATAATAAAGTCTCCGTTGTCTGAAAGGGCCTTGTCTAGTTCCAGAGAAAAGCCAGGCTCTGAGTTGACTCTTGGTGTGAATTTTCTAATAGTTTTTTGTCTTTACTCATGCAAAACAGTGAACTAGGAGTTCACTGGGAGCACTTAGAGTAAAAGGTAGTGGATACGTATTTGCTAGCATGAGTCAGCATCAGTGTTTTCTCTTTTAAAATGGAGGCTGTAGATACTGCCTGAGTAATTTAGGAGTCAGTATTTCCTCTAACAAGAACAGTTTAATTCATGTAGCTTTTCCTCAAAATGGGGAACAGTTCTTGAATCGTACCCCTGCACATTGCAGGCTCTGCCATTCATCGTGTGGCAGGACTGGAAGACCTGAGGGTGAAGAAAGGGTGAGTAATGGAAAGTTGCTATGAACTTACTCAGCTCAGCCCCTTCCAGCAACAACCAGGGGGTGAAGGCTGTTGAAATGAGCTCCAGAATAGAGAGCTCAGGACATTTTTTTTGCCTACCAACTCATCAGCCTGCTGTTCATTAGAAAACCATATTTTTATAGCATACTACATTAAAGAAAAATACACAAGTTTAACAGAGATGCATATCAAAACTGCACTAATTAGCTAATCATCTACATTTATGCATTAGTTCAAACTAGAAATTGTCCCTTTTCCTTCAAGAAAGGGCAGAAGGAGAGGGAAGAAGTCTTACCATCTGTGATGACAAAGGTTGGTATCATGTAAATATGTTATCCAAGAATTAAAACACTTGTAAGAATCTTTATTTTTAATTTGAGCTGGATCTAGAGGTTGCAGAGAGAGCAACCCAGTGACCACAAGGAGCAGAGAAAGGCTTTGGGATGTAGCCTGACAAGAAGGAGGACTGCAATCTTTGTGGCAGACAGAGGGAACATCTAAGATTTGGGGTGCTTTGATGTATGTCCCATGCCTGTTATTCTCTTGGCATTTGTTAAGACAGTGGAGAATCAAAAGCCAATTTTCATCTTCATTTCATGTCAGCATGGATTAAAAAAATCCAAAAAAGCAAGAAATACAGGGCTCTGAATAGATTGCTAGTGTACAGAACGCCTCTCTCAGGAGTATTGAGGTTTAAGTAATGAGCATTGGAGAAAATCTTTGTTCAGTCTGTTAAGGAATGTCCAGTCTGTGTGGGCCTTATCTTTTGGAGGTCAACCCTGTGGAAGGTGCGTATCAAGAATATTTATGCACAGTGTCCCAAGTGATGGTTACAAACCTGGACTCCGTTTTTCCCCTACTATGCTTTTTTTAAAATGCATTTAAAAAACAGGTCCTTGATCAGTCATTAACAGGGGTTCCAGGCATGATGGCAATGCAGGTATATAACTATTAATGATATTTTTACGCTTGTTTGATCTTTCACATCCTTTAGTGATTTGAGCTGCTTTTCTCTGTGCAGTACAGAGGCAATTTAGGGCTCTGTCAGGGACTCCAAGAGACTGTTTTAAACAAACCAGTGCCATTCGAATATTACATTTTTCCACCTTATTGTGATGTTAAAAAAGAATAAAAATTGCATTTAGGCTTAAAATAGTACCCTAAAGTAGAGAAAATTTTAGATTCATAAATGTGAGAGATTTGGTTTGACATTTTGGATCAATTTTTACTGCTCCTTAATGCTTAGCTTTTGTGAAAGCTGGATAGTGTTTGTTGCTTTTTCTGGGTTTTGGAAGAGGAATGTCTTAAAAACAGACATACTTAAGGTGTTTATCTAGCTTCTAAGATGGTATCTGAGTAGGTCTGAAGTTATACCTTAGTTATAAGGGAAAGTGGGACCTGTAAATGTTGCTTTTAGAGAGGTCATAATTCCTGTTTGTTTCCAAAGAAGTTGGCTTAGCTCATAGCAGAGATTGTAATTGGTATAGAGAAAACTTCTTGCACAATTGTACAACCTCAGTCTCTCATCCCTCTGGGAAAATCTGAACACATCTGTTGGGGCAACCCAGAAAAAGAGTGAGTTAACCAGCAGACCAAGGTGAGTTAACCCAGTCTGAGGGCTTGGAAGCCTTAACCAAGGTCAGAAAATTAGAGGTTTCCCCCTTTTCTAAGGCCATGTGTTACACCCTGGCTGCTAAGGCAGGTCACGCAGCTTCCCCAGGTACTGGCTCACATCACATTTGTGTAACTGGAAACCAGTAAGGTGGAAACTGGAAGTGCCAACTGTGGTCAGCTGCACTGTAGAAGAAAGTGTTACATCTCCCATGTGCTGTTTCTTGGAGCTTCTGTGGGTGCTTCCCACTTGTCACTGCTGTTTCTATATGGTGGGGGCCTGTTGAGCTCTGGTTTGTGGGTGAGGTTGACACCCATGCACCCCACCAGCCCCGCTGCCCCCATGGCAACCTGGCTACTGGTGGCATTTGTGGACAGATTGAAGGAACTGAGCGACTTTAGAGTGGTGACTGGCACAGGAGAGCACACAGCATTTGCCTGAGGGGTTGCAGGAATAGATTTGTGCTTCACTTAGCAGCACCTGAGCTGGCTTGACTGGAAACCGGATACATCCTCAGGCTAGAAGTGTGACCTAACCTTTGTCCTCCTGCTAGCAAGCAAGTACTTCCAAGAGAACTCCTTAAAAATCATAGGTATTGCTCTTTCTCTCCACTGAAACAGCAGTACTGGTGTGACATCAGCTATTTATCACACTTGCCTTCGCCCCACCTCTGTTTTGTTTCAGCAGACAGTAGTTCATAGCAGCAAGCACCTTGGTTTAAGTGAACCCTAAGAAAACCATGTTATTTGGGGGTGTCTTGTTGGAAGCACATTGCACAGTTATAACTGTGTGTTGTGCTTGGGAAAGGATGATTAAAACTAGAAAAAGTTGTAAGGTGGTGGCTTGCCATTGCAAAGTGGAATCCCAGATGTGCCAAACTGGGGAGAAAAGGAAGAGTCCATAAGGAATGGGTGTCTCCTTGGAAGAGAGAACTTATGCTAAAAATACTGGTAAAATAGTCTTGTGCCTTTGTTCTGGTACAAAGCAAGCAGCAGCTTCATACCTACTCAGTATTTGCTGTCACTATGCCCAAGATTGCTTCATCCTGTGCAGGAGAGTGACTTCAGATGAGCTTGAAGCAAGGCTTGAACAGAACATTCAGTTTGCAGGGGCTGCAATTACAGGAAAGAAGAAAAGTCTATAGCAAACCCAGAAAATGGGGAATGAAAAAAGCAAAACTTATTTGATCACTGGCTGAAGTAACTGAGCTTCGATGCCAGGAGGTTTTGTATTTCTCTATTTATCTCCAAAGGGAATTGTTGTGCTCTTCTAGAACCTCGAGGGGTCATAAAGCACTTAAAGTTGTAGTGATGTAAGCCTGTGATGAAGTGATGCTGAGGAGGAAAAAAAAACCAAAGAAGTCCTGTTATACCAGTGGAAAAAGGGCATACAAAAAAATGTGTTGACTGCTCAAGATGCCAGGGAAAGCCACGGCACAAATAGAAGATGATACGATTTGTCCCTCTTGAAAGCTAACCCAGTTCATTCCACTTGCTCCAAGGCAGGATCAGCATTATTTAAACCAGCCTTGGTGGATATTTGCATAACTTGCTGTTAAAAACCCTCTGGGGATGGGAATTACTTTCACTGATTCTTTCATGACTTCACCATCCTTTCTGCCATCATTACATTCAAGCTGAGGTCATCATAAAGCGTATTTACACAGTGAGTCCTAAAGGGAGATCTGAACAAAAGTAAAAAGCAGTTTAGGTAATGGCACTGGTGGTACTTGGGGGTTTTGGGCTGTTTCACTCAATGTGTAAATGAAATGTGCCGTAAAATGACACAGGATAAAGAATATAAAGCAAAATGTAATCAGACATTAGATTTTAAAATGCCTTTATTTGTAGAACCTTGTTTCAGGTAGTCCAGTCCATGTGGAATGTTTTGGATAAATATTTATTTATTTATGTCGAGCTGCCGTGTGTAATGTCACGTTACTGGTCCTGTCCTGGGCACTACATGTGGCGGTGTGGCACGTTTGGAAAAAGCAGAGTGGTTTCCATGGAGTCCTGTCCTGAGCCTTACCGTGCTGGGGACTAGATGTGTCCCTGGCTACCAACCTTGCGTGTTAGACAGTACTGTATAATTCCAGTTAGGTATGAAGTCATATCCCATTCTGCCTAGCCAGGAAAGCAGCCTGTTCACACAAGAGGGAGCTTGCATGAGCAAGGAGGGCAGGATTTGACCCATATTTGATACGGCATCTAGTTTAGGTGCAATGTGTTGCATCATTAGTAAGGAACCAAGGGATGATGTTTTTATACTGTGCTGTGATTTCTAATGGGACTTTTCCTTTTATTTTTTCTTGCAGTCTGACACAAATGCAAGTTACCTGAGAGCTGCTCGAGCAGGCAACTTAGAAAAGGCCCTCGACTACCTAAAAAGTGGAGTGGACATCAACATTTCAAATCAGGTTGAAGAACACTTTGATCAAATTTGATGAACAAATAAATATCTTTCTCACTACTTCTTGAACCTTTCTTCATGTCAAGGACAACTTATGTGTGTTTTGCTGACCCATGTTTGTATATTTAATCCAATTAAAACTTGTTTTTTTTAACTTTTACCAAGACAGCATCTCACTCCCTTTCGGAGAATGTTGTACAATTTAACATTCTCTTTCATTCTGTCTGTATTGTGTCAGATCATGGGACAGCATGCAGAATGAGACCCCAGAGCTTAACTCATACTCTTTCCTTATAATCTAAATAACTTAATACTCAGATAACTGATTTCATACTCTTCCCTTATAATCAAGTTCTTGTCAAGTTTACACAAGAATAGTTATTTGAATAGCCTTTCCGTGGCTATAAGAATTTTTCTCCTGATACTTTTGCTTCACTGGAAAAACCTTTGCTAATCCCTCCCGTTGCTTTTCTGTCCTTTCTCTTTTTAATCAGAATGGGTTGAACGCTCTCCATCTTGCTTCCAAAGAAGGGCACGTAGAAGTTGTCTCTGAGCTGATACAGCGAGGTGCCAGTGTGGATGCAGCGACAAAGGTCAGTCAGGTCTATCTACTTGTTCTCTTGTTCTCACCGATGGCATGGACATAAAGTGTTGGCCAACTGATTGCAGTGCTGCAGCGGGAATTGCCTATTTTCCACTGGTGCAGTGATCTTGATAATTATAGAAATTTCTCAGATTATAGTAAATAATCTGAAAGGGGGTGAGATTTACTGAAGAAATTGTAGATTCCTATCGTGATTTCTGTCCATGTCTTGTAGATTACCTCATGCAATAGAAACATTCAATATTTTATTACAGGAAACACTATATTGTGAAGTGGAATGTGTTCTTGACAGTACTGAAAAGATTATAAAGCGCAGGCTCTGTGCTCTTTTCACATATCCCTGTCTCTCATTTCAGAAAGGAAACACAGCATTGCACATAGCATCCCTCGCTGGACAAGCAGAAGTTGTCAAAGTATTGGTTACAAATCGGGCCAATGTCAATGCACAGTCTCAGGTAAAGTAATATTTCTCCTTCTGATGCTGTCAAAAACTTTGATTACTTTAAAATTATAATCTCCCCTTGTCAATTATAGTTTTGGTAAGGATATTGGGAAGGTCTCACTGTATGGCTTTTCAAAGAGGTTTTGGTAGAGTGAGATTAATGTAACATAAAAAACCTAAAAAATATTTGAAGGGGCTGTTCCGCACATGTAGTTAACAAACAACAGGTTCAAGGACAAAGTTTGAACTCACAGCTGCCATTTTATTAATGAAGGAGGCGTTTTAGCAAATGTAGTGATGAGTTCTTTCTCTTCTTGTAGCCCAACACACAATTAAAACTGAATGCTTCCAGCAGAGAAAACATAGAAATAGTATCACTGTTTTAGGTTGTCTGGGAGCCACATAGATGTACACCTCTGGACACGAAGAAAGTGGAGACACGTCCAAGGGTGTTTGCAGGATGCTAGAGGTGGTTGAACAACAAGCAGCAGAGCAAAGCATGTATCCTTCAGCCCTCTGGTGTCCTATGAGCTGCTAATGGTTACAGAGTCAGAAAAAATACTGATAGAGCAGGGAAAGAACTTCTTCAAATTAAAGGGATCCTTTTCCATTTAATCCACTGTCTCAGGCTTAATCATACTCATCCCCTTTCCTTGTACGAGGAGGTATCACAAGCATATGCAGAGCTTTTCATTTCGGTCAAGTCCTTCAAATGAATATTTAGGTCAGTCATAGGAAACTTGAAATAAGGAAAAACAGAGCCGGTGTTAGAAAATGTTTGATTAAAAAAAGGAAAAAATACATTTTAAAGAGTTGTTTTTAATTTTTGCCTCAAACAGTATGAAAAAAAAAATGTGATAGAATCTATTTCAAGCCTGTTATTTATTTCTGATCTGTATTTCATGTTTCCTTTACCTGGACAAAGGAGAACCAAGACACCTATTTTCTTTTTTCACAGTTCTATACTAGCCAGTTACAGCAGTATTTAGTTCCAGGCACACTGTAATTTGAATTTAAATAGAAAAACAACAATAAAAATCAGTTTTAATTCAAATATTCCATGACTGTTAAGCAGTAAATCAAAGCAGAAATATTTCCAGTGAGTTTCCTGTTAAAAGAAATTAAGATGGCTTTGAAAGGATCTTTTCTGCTTGTGTTGGAAAACCTGTGTATTCAAGCCTGAAACTAAAAATAATCAGGGATTGTAAACATCTTATATAACTGCGTTGTCCATACACCCTAAGGTTTTGCCACATGTTACCCTTATTTTGCTAATACATAAGAATGAAAGGTTTTTATCTTTTTTCCCCCTTTCTAGATACATTTTTCTTTGCTTGAGGGACACATAAATTGGCCATTCCACACCAATACCTGCCAGTGAGATACCCTAGTTAAGATTAGTCTTTTGGGGAAGTCTCTGGAGCTCCCTCTTACCAAACTGCTCCCAAGCCAGCTTTGTCCCTGATATTCAGCATCACTTGAGTCTTCCCAAAGCTTAGGACAAAGTTCTGCGGAATTTGACTCAAGAAAAACCTCCCCAAAGATCAATTTATTTTGTTTTCCTTTTTGACATTGACCCCATTTGCTGTGAATTTGGCTTTGTGTCGTCTTCCCTTTAAGGTAGCAGCTGCACCCTGCTGACAGCAGAAGTGTTAGCGATGGGAGTCCTTCAACCAAATCTTCCTGCCCTCAAAAAAATTAGTTGATTTTTACTGAGTCTGAATTTTCTAATATTCTAAGGGCTATATATTACTAGTGAAGACAAAATCCTTTCCTTAGGCTGGGGGCCCTCTGGCAATTTCAGCCCGCTTTTCAAAAAGAAATCAAACCATGGCAGGGAAAGGTGTTGAAAATCCAACAATAATTCAACATAGGAGAAAAGATTTTGCTCTGCCTCCAAATGCTAGTAATACAGAGAATTTTCGCCTATTAATTATTTTCTGAAACTAATAATTAGGAAGTGTTTCCTGCTTCCTTTCAAAATTGCAAATGTTTGAAACTAGAAGAATTATTCTTTGCTTCCAGCTGAGTTACTAAGTAGATGTTGAGTATGGCATGAAATTACAGGAAAACTGCCAGATTCTGCTGTTCACTGTAATAGCCACCTGTAATGTGACACATTAGGTACCTTAGCAAGAGCTTTCTGCCTTCTTCGTTCTTCATTGAGCAGAATTTTGACTATACAATAACTAAAGTCCGTGGTTCTGGAGATAACACATTGCTAACATGAGTCTTTGGCTCCAGTAGGACTTCAGCACCCGCTTATGCTTGTAGCGATGTTTTCCTGAATAGAACCCAAATTATTAAAACATTGGAAGGGCAACAGATCTTGTAGCCTGTGCAAGCCTTGTAAACATGTGGCCTCACAGCTGCTCGGGCTCCTGTTGATGGTGAAGCTCGTCTTGGATCAAAAAACTATGTCACACCGTTATTTCTTCTGCAGTCATCCTTTCTTCTGACCTCCCATTAGTCTCTGCTGTCAGTGGAGCCTTCACGCTCAGCTGGAGGTCACCTACATGCTGTGTTGGACATGTGCCGCACTGCTGCGACAGTTGGGTGTCTCTCAGCACTTTTCATTGCAGTTCCTATAACTCATCTAAAATTTACTGCTACAGGTCTCAGGCTACAGTTTCTCTACATTTATCCAGAGCCCAGAACATTGAATGATTCTTTTTCGTTGATAAATATATGTATGTGTGTCTCATCTCTAGTTTATTTTGATTTCCTTTCCTTCTTGTCCTTCCTACACTCTAGAGTGACCACCGTGTGTGTTATGTGGTAGAGCAAGAGGTCCGGAGGGATTTTAGGAGGGAGCAGTTGAAGAGGGAATCTTCTGCCCCCACTGCAGCTGACTGTGTGAATTTTCCCTAAGAGAAGTCTAAGGTTCACAGAAATCCCAGTGGCATCAAATCTGAAAGACAGTGAGAAGAAAGTTGGGGTTCTAACAGAGCCCACTGAAATCTCAGTGATCTGGCCACGAATGGTGCAAATAACAAATAAGGAAAAGGCATCCTATATCAGGCACTGGACTACGATGTATCATGATAGATGGAAAAAGAGGTTGTGTTTCTTATTGCTGGTGCTGCCTTGGTTGCTTCAGCGGTACCAAACTGCTCAGTCAGTTATATATGGTCATCTTCACTTCTTACTATAAAACGTATTTACCCACCAGTTGATGATTCTGTTGGACAAGGGACATGCAGGGGATGTGAAAGCCAAGGAATCTCAGGTGCAAATCAGCAAATTCTATAAATCTCTTTAGAAATGTCTTGATCCCAGGACAGATTTCATGACTTCATTTTGCTTTTCTAGTTTTGTGAGTGATGTCAAAGCTTAGAAATTCTTAGAACAATTGTGGAAAATACATTGCCTTAATGTTAATTCCAAATAATCCAATTCCTGAAAGGCTGTGACCTGTGTAAGGTTAAGGCAAAGACAAAAGAACAAGGCAAAGAATGAGTTAAGCTCCATAGCTGCTTGATACTTGTATTGCCTTGATTGTAATCACTTGCTTCAGCATAATTTCAGAAATGCTCTAATGTGGTTGGAAACACTCTGTCTCGAGCCACTGAGAACCGACACTCATCGGATCTCCCTGTGTCTGGAGGACTATGAAGTAGCTTGGTGACCCGAGGCAGGCTGTGGTACACATGAAATATTTGGGGAGTGTTTACACCCTTGTTCTCCTCTTTCAGAATGGTTTCACTCCACTGTATATGGCAGCCCAAGAGAACCACCTGGAAGTTGTTAAGTTTCTTCTTGACAACGGTGCCAGTCAAAGCCTAGCCACAGAGGTAAAAGTTTGAATTTCATGCTTTGCAAAGGAAAAAAATATGCATCAGCCCTGATTCTTGCCAGCTTCTATCCAGCCAGTCTTTTAAATACAAAATTGAAACGGAATGAAAGGTTCTCTCTGCAAAATGTGCTAACGAGCGCTGAGTTATTGGCTTTTCAGCTATTTAAACCATCTCTTGGCTTTTCTAAAACAAAAAAAAAAATTACTTTAACTAGGAGCAGTCCTCAAAATAGATGTGTTCTTAGTCAGAGCTGGTGAGCTCACAGGTTGTGTTCTCAAACAGGGAAGTTGTGTGCATAATATAAAAGTTCTCTGTGCTTTCATTAAAAGCAGTGAGTAGTGTGGAGGGCAACCTTAAAGCACGACCAAGTGTTTACCTGTACTTTGAAACCAGCTCTGGGAAGACCCAGAGTTACTTAATGCTTGCAGTGTTTTCCAAACTGCATTTATTGTCGTGTTGATCCCCTCTGCGTAGCACTCAGTTATCCCATCTGGTCCTGTGGTGATAACTTCAAGCTGACAGAAAGATGCAGGGTCTTTAAACTCTTAAACCCTTTAAGGTGTTCTACAGTCTCTCTAGAAGAACACCTTTTATTTCTTGCTTTAAAAAGCTATTCTAACTCAAATAAGGCAACCTCGAAGGAAGAAGAATAAAGCAGATCTAGTAATAGTTGTACATGTACTGCATTGAGATATATTTTTAATCTGATGAATTTTCTGTTGTCTTAATTCCAAGATTTTACTGAAATATTGTAACTAAAATATACTAAAATAAACTACTAAAATATTACTCTAATATTTATTAACTTATGCTTGCTCTGCCTGAACTGATTCCATGAAGGAAATAATGTTTATTTGAAAAAGTCCTACTTTTGGCAAAATGTGAAATGCAGAATTAGTTCCTTGCATTACTGTACCTCACAGTATCACTGTGTAATCCTGTGAGTGTGTCGTCTTTCTTTTCTCAAGTCAGCACTGTGAGAGTTGAATCACTAATGGATAGAAATTGCACCTCATGATTGCTCAGAATTAGTTATAACATGCAGCATGCGGAAGAAGCTCCTGTCTGGAAATGCTCAACAACATGGAATCCAAGAAATACCAAAATGAAATATTTAAAATTTGGAAACTTAATAGAAAACTGTAGGTTTTAGATCACTTAATGTCTGGTTCTTGGTACCAACTGGGAAACAAAGAAGTCATTGGACCCCTGGAGATGTATGATATACTCAGGCCTTTGAAAATATTCTTGCCAGTGTATATAATTTTCTGAAAATATTAATTTATTTTTTTTTTAATTGCACATGGGTCCTTACTTCTCGTTCTTTGGTCTTGTTTTTCCCTTGAGCATTACGTGTCAGCTTAGGTTGAACTTTTCTCCAACTCAGCTCGATGATAAGGTGCAATCTAAATTTATCCATGGAGAATTCCTTTGAAGATACCAGACTACAAAACACTGTGGCCCTTATTGCCTTACTTGTTGGTGAGAGTTGTTTATGGGTGCTGTTTTGCATTTCCTTGGTCCAACTTTTCCTAGAAACCTGATTTATCTTTATCGTTGTAAGTACAAAAAAATCTGTTACTAAACAACTGCCACTTAACTAAATATTCATTATATTAAACTCTTTAACCGAAACCTTTTATTCATATGAAAGAGAACCAAGTATTTTCTTTAAATATTTTAGGGTTTTGAGGTTTGGTCTTGATTACTTTTTTTTTTGCTTTGCCTTATGTTTTCAAGTGCAGCTGCCAATTATAGCACTGACACGGCGGGACTTGCTAGCAGTCGCTTCTTGTGAGTTGGCATTCTCGCAGAGCACATGGTGGAAGTGCGTTCTTGTCGGCGCTGATATTCCTGGTCACAGTTTGCTTGGTCTTGGTACAGAGACGTCCACATGCCCTGAAATGATGAGCAGCTCTCATCAGAGTTAGGAAACTGGGGCCTTTCTGGGATCAAAATTTTGTGCTTCCTCCCATTTTCCTTAAGGGAACGAGGAAATGAGTTCCTGAGCTGTATCAATAGATCAGGAATCCAATGTCTCCAGGCCACTGTGATTACACTCAGTGGTTTGTCCAGGCTGGAGCCTCCATTTTTGCTGATGGAGAATCTCTATATTGCCAGAGCCCTCTTGTGGGGATGCTCATGGAGCTTTTTTGGTCTTCAGAACTACACAGCCCTTTTCTTTCACACCATGGGCTGCTCTCTGCTCACAGTCTGTGGAGACTGCACCATTTTTTTCACTCAGTCACAGCCCAGACTCCTGCCCTGCTGCTGAAGGATTCTGAGCTGGAGGCAAAGGGGAAGGTTATGGATAAAGTGGTTGCAGTGATTTCTTTTTTTTTTTCCCTTTTTTATCCCTCCAACATTTTTAATAAATTATTTTTTTATAATTTTTTGTTCCACAACTCTTCCTGTTTCTCCTCCTACATTGTGGCACCAGAGAGAGAAATTCCTTGTTGAAAACATTATTTTTAGTTCCAAAGTTTGAACTCTGCGTTTTTGACACAGGATGAGGATCCACATTCTTCTGTGTCATCGCTACACTTTTATTTCACAGTTCACACCATTTCACCACTCCAGAAGTAGTTGAAAAGTGAAAGAAGGTAGAAGAACGCTGGGTAATAGATGCTCAAACTTTGCATATACTGTTCAAGAGTCAACTGTATAAATAAATGCCCTGATTATTTTGTGGTATTTTGGGGGTGATCCATGGGTATTACCTTGGGAAGAGCTGAACCTGTTCCTGGATTGGAATGACACTTACATGTTTGGGACTCTATCTTTCTTCAGTTCTCTAAAATTCTCATAAAAATAAAATTATCAAAACTCGTCAGACTGTCCTTTTCATGTGCTTGAGGAATCCACTCTGAAACCTGTCAAACAAAAATCTTGGGTTTTTGAGGTTTATTTTTCTACACTACCTTGGCTATTTACTTAGTCTTGAAAGCAAACGATTTCTGTTTGTAAGTGGATTGTCCATCACAGTCATACAAGTTTTCATAAACAGAAGTTGTAGTAAAATAATTGATGTATTGGGAGAATGTGGTAGCAGCGTTCAAATATTATTAGATTTTTAAATTCATTTATAAAAATATATGTTGGGAGAAAGTAGTAGTTGAGTTCAAACATTATTAGATGTTTAAATCCACATATGAAAATGTATCAGAGCTGAAGTGTTGATTTGGGCTTTTTCTTCAAAAATGTAGATTAAAGCCCACGGCTGTGGGGGGAATGCATGCTAATTTGCTATGGAGACATCATTAATAATTGCAATTTTAATACTTTGGGGTTTATAACTTTTTATGTAAATATACTCTTTATTATAGACATACTTGATAGCTGTTAATTCATGAGTAATTTCACACTTTTACTCAAGTCTCCATAACTTTTGTTTGCTCGTGTCTTATAATTTTAAGTCTTAGAGTGCCAAAAAGGTGTATTGAGCATTTGGGACCTTGTTTGCCAACACTTTGGTCCAATTTCTGTGTCATTGCTGGCTACTTTGAACTTGCACTGTTAACATTTCGTATTTGAATTTGAGCTGGTGCTCTCACTAACGCTGAGACCTCTCCCCATCTCTGTCCCTGGAATCCTTTGGAACATGTGTTGAGAGTCCCCGTTGTGTGTTGCAGGATGGTTTCACACCTTTGGCAGTAGCTTTGCAGCAAGGTCATGACCAGGTGGTTTCACTGCTGCTTGAAAATGACACAAAGGGAAAAGTCCGTCTTCCTGCCCTTCACATCGCCGCTCGCAAGGATGATACGAAGGCAGCTGCTCTGCTCCTGCAGAACGACCACAATGCTGATGTGGAGTCAAAGGTCAGTTGTAAAAAAAGAAAGGTTTGGTGCTCTTCAGTGCGACCACGTGCACTACATCCAGTGAAGATCTGCCGTAGCACAAAGCATTTTGCTGCACTCACACATAACTTTCTCCTAGATGAGTAGATGAGTGATTAAGACCAAGGTTTCATTTGCTTCCTTTGCCCCTTCCTCCCCCCCATTCCCTTTTTGTTGAAATCAGAATTAATTCATCCTGTAGACATTTTGCAAATAGAAAATAATAAGCACGATAATATTTGAGTTATTCTTTTGGAACGAACGCCACTCATGCAGTGGTGTGCTGTAGGTATAGTGCCATTAAGTCATTTGATCTGTTGTTTGTGCAGTCACTACTTTAAGAACTTGGGTAAACATGAAACAATTGGTATTGGAAATATTCGATCATTCAGCTGCCCTTCAGTAGAGCTTCCTTTGTGTGTGACCATGCTGTCATCTGAGCTGCCGTGCCATGTAGCATTCATGAACCATGTAGCAGTCATGAAGCTTTTTGCATTCCATGTCACCAGTGGTGAACTAACCGTTCATTTTTTCCCCCTCTTTGCTTCCAAATGTGTTAACCTAGATGATGGTGAATAGAACAACAGAGGTATATATAAATATATATATGCATCATCACTCCTCCATGACTCTAGTGCTGCTGCATCATTTCTTCCTCCTTTTTTGTTGCATCGCCTTTTATAGGATAGATACCTGCTTTAGATGAAATCAAGTAGCATGTGCTAGAGGAGACTGTAGTTTAGATACCAGGGCTTTCTGCAGCTGAAATTAGGGTTTAAAAGTAAGAGCAAGCGTTCTTGGGAACTAACTGCCATCGTAAAAGAGACATATTACGTAAGACAGAGCTTCCAGGGATTCTCCTGTTTATCAGATGTGTCAAGAGCTGCAGACAACCCTGTCACATTGTGCATCCAGGTCTGATTTTAGGCTTCTGCATGACACTTACCTTGATGGTGTCAGCAAATAGAATGATCTGAGAGTGGTTTTCTATCTGCAAAACTCTCCCAAAGCAAGGCAATGGCAACTAGCATGGCTTGCTAATGGTTTAGAAATGCATCTAGTTTCCCATCAGGTTTCATACTTTGCAGGACTGATGGAATTGCTGCATGTTTTAGCACTATTTTAAAAGGAAGTAAAATGGCTTAAATATGAAAAAAAGTTTTCTGAAGTCATTTTATCAGTAAGGCATTTTCTAATTAGGGTGGTAACTCGCGGTGTCTGAACACAACCCAGTGTGATTGCCCACAGTGGGAGGCTGATCGTTATGGCACCAACCCTTAAAAAAGAAGAAAAAAAATTATGTATTAATAATTTAAAGTTGTCTTTGATGTTGTTTTCATTTGCATCTGCTTTGAATTTATATATGAGAAGTCATTAAATGATTTGTATCTGAACTTCTGCAAATAATGTTTGAGAGATCTAACTTAGACTGACATCATACTGGTAGCAACTAGATATTTCTAGTTAAGAAATTAATTTTATATAAAAGACCATTGCTCTAATACTCTAATGTTTTCCTGTTGTTTTTCTGTGGAATGACTGAAAGTTTTATCCTACTTCTAGTCCTCTAGAATGGTTATGTTAATTTTTTTTTCCCTCCTGCATAGCAATCTGATTTTTATTTAGACTCTGTCAGAGCCTATAAATAAATGTCAGTGAGTGAAAACTAGTGCGGAATTGGAACAGTGACTTGCAGCAGACTCCTATTGCTAGCTTTTGTCAGTGATGTGATGCAAGTTTGGAGTATGAATGAGATTAAAATAAAAATAAGTATCTGTTGGTTTTGTTTTGTTTCTGCAGAGTGGGTTCACTCCCCTCCACATAGCTGCTCACTATGGGAATATCAATGTAGCTACACTGCTGTTGAATCGGGGAGCTGCTGTTGACTTCACTGCAAGGGTGAGTCTCAAACCTTAGATACCTTATGGCATGAAGGGACTTTCCTTGGGCTGCTGAACTGAATCTTGAGCTCTAATCCTTACCTTCTGTTTTGTACACAAAATGCTGTTGCTCTCCTATTTCCAGTGTCAGCACAAGTAGGCTGGGATTCAGCCAGGTGAATGTTCCCACCAGTAGCTTCAACATATGGGCAGCAGTGCTGTCCCTGTTGAGCTGTTCCCAATGTGCAGCTGTTTGTAGGGACTGTGATGAACAGGTGTGCCGGTGGGTAAAGCAGCTGTGCCTGTGTGTGCCAGAGATGATACCTAAAGGAGATCTGAAAAACCAGAGAGTAAGAAATTAAATGAGGTGTAGGAATGGAGAGCACGTGATTCTGAGAACTGTATGGCAGTAGCCACGGTGGCCTGGGGGGATGAACCATCCTGATGCTGAACAGGGTAGTTCCTAAGATATATGACGCAGATATGGATCAGGAGCCAAGAGGAAAATGTTGTGGTCTTTCTCAGTGTCCCACTTTGGGCTGGGCGGGGAACAGCAGACTACTGGCTTCAGCTGCGCCTTCTTGCTCTGGGGACTGGGTCCATCCTCCTACAGGCAGCTCATCCATATCTCACAGCCTGGGCCAAAGTTAGATCATATCTCTTGTCAAGGATCTGGTCTATTGGAAGACTAAAGAGAAATAGAGTGAAGAAACATGGTCAAGGTGGGGACCATGTGGAAACAACAAAATGTAATTGACAGAAAGTGACAGAGTGAAATGATTTATAGGTGGAAGAGCAGGAAAATTGTGAAATGTCTATGGACAGGGGTCCAGCACTATGAAGGACAAGGAAAGAAATTGTGCCAGGTGTGAGAACAGAGACAAAAGGAAGGAGAATGCACAGGTAACACAACATTTAATGAGCCAGGGTGGAAAGCTGGAGAGTAGTAGGGCAGGAAGGACATAGGCATTTTCTTTCCAGAGATTTTAATCATGAGTTACACCAGGAAAAGTGCTACGCCACTGCCTAAAGCATTTGCCACATTTCAAAAACCGAACTGAAGTATTTTTTTCTAGTTTAAGTAGTTTGTATATCTAAAACCTAGAATGCTTCTATAGCCCGGGAATGTATCTACATGCAGCAGAGTGTTTACGGGGATCATTGCAAAGCCACGAAAACACTAAAATAACGTTGCGTTTATTTAGCACAGAAGCTACTATGTTACTTATAGGACTTCTCATACTCAAAACTGCCCCCAAAAACCTGAACAGCAATTTTTAAGAGATTGCTTGTGATTGGAAAGGGTCACCAGGCACCAATGATTATAAACCCCCAGAGCTAAAAGCCACTGTTGTAAAGCATGATCCCAGATCTGCTGATGCTGGTGAGTGAGTGAGTTACTAGCAGCTTTAGTCCAAGCTGATAGCTGAGTGTCAAATGTAAGTATTGACTCTCATATAGTCCCCCCACAAATGATGTTTTCCAAGTCACTTTCATCACTAAATCTATTTTTCATATTAATGCCAAAGTGAGGTCTCAGGTTAGATCCACATGAAGTTTACAAGCTCTGAGTAGATCTGATGGTTAAGAGAGTGTGGGAAACTGCTGACTGTAAGTGCTATGCTTTCACTGATAACACTGACCTTATTCCCAAGTCCTTAAACTGCCAGAATTAGAGCATTAAGGCATTTCAGATGGTCATAAGCTTTGGCGTTTGGTACTTGGTAAGTTCTAATCATAGGAGAAAGGAAGACAAATAGAGTCTTGGGTCAACTTTTTCCCACTCAGAAGAAATGATTGGGAGATTAGCAGTACTACTGCATTAGCAATTAGCAGCGTTTATTACCAGTAGCACTAAATATCATCTGTCTCTACTTGTTTTAATAAAATAATACATCTTGGGCAGTTCAGTTCTAGATGGAGATAACATCCAAAGTAAGAAGGCCATCCTTATTAGTGAAGAAATTCCTAGTTCTTCCTCCACTAGTTGTCATCTCAGAGAGGGAGACGGCTCATGTAGCTGGGGATGTGCAGATGCAGTGCCATCAGCCCTAAAGAGCAGTGGGCTGATGCAATGATTCAGAGCACCGAGTAGCTTGTCTGTGCTTGTGGGAGCTGGGCGGGGGCATCCCAAGAGCACATCACTGCTGTGTGCTGCTTGCAAATCTAGCTAAAGTAGCTGTGACAGAAGGAATTGTAGCATAAATAACAGTAATATGGAGTTGAGTTTTGTTCTTTAGTGCTTATCAGACTGTGGGTAATGAAGGCACTTTGCAAAAACATGAGTTAGATCCTGGTAGAGCAGCATATTTGCAGGCAAACGGAGGACCAGTGTAAGTGGAATAACGATCAGCACAAAGTACCAGAGCCCTTGCTTGGTCCTCCGTTACCCAAACTGCCAAACAGGTACAGGTACTACTAGAACAGGTACTAAAAATGACCCCCTGGTACAACCTGCCCACTGCCCCCTCATTGCCTCTTGTTTTAATGTCTGTAAATAATACCCATGGTGTGTTGTACCCCTCAGGAGGAAGGGTCTCATTTGAGTTGTGGGCAGTCTAAGGCAAGCAACAGTGCGAAGACACAGAAGGGCTGCAACCCAGCTAACATGAATCATGGAACGATAGATTTTATTCTATTCATTCTTTGATTCTGTGATGCTAAGGGCTAGTTATACCTTAAAAGCTGAATAGAATCTGTAAGTTTAATTTGTGTGTTTTCTGCAGAAAATGTCTCGTTGCCTTTCTTCCACAAATTGAGTAAGTTGTTTCATTGCCTGCAGATTCGTAAGTGGTTTTGTTAAACCCTCTCTTTGTGTCTGACACTTTAGCTAAACACTATTGATTGAAATGTAGTTGGGGTCTCTATTCCATGACATTAATGGCAACCCAAATGGGATGCAGGGGGATCCAGACAAGGACTCACACTTCTACACTACTACTACAGGGCTGTAACCCAACTAATATCATACTGCGTGCAGAGGATTACAGTAACAGGAGATGCTTGTGCACAGGGGCAATATGAAGACAAATGTGCAAGGGCATTAAAAACAACTGGCTCCCACTTTAGAATCATAGAATCATTAAGGATTGGAAGTGACTTTGAAAAATCATCTAGTCCAATCCCCCTGCCATGGGCAGGGACATCCCACTCTAGATACCTTCTGTGTGGGGAAGGGTGGATAAAATGTGAATGGACATGTAGAGTGAATACAGAGCTCTAAGCCTTAAGGACAAGGACAAGTGTAGTGAAGGGAGCTGGTGAAAGAATGTAAGGAAAAGGAGGGCAAAAGAGATCCCTTTAGGTGGTGATTTCAGTGCATTTCTGAGAGGCTCGAGCAATGAAGACAGAGTAAGACATGAGCTTGGTGATGGCTCTTGGTGTGTGGGCAGGAGGTAATCAGTGGTGCTGTACTGTAAGTAAATGATGTCCCTAGTGATATGCAGGAGCAGCTGCTCTCCTCAGCCCTGCTGGTACACACCTGTCTCCTCTCAGCTGTCACACACTCCTTTGGTCCCTTCTTTCACCAGTTAAAGAAAAATAGGCAGATCTCCAGGTAAGCTCTTACAGGTGCCTCCCTGTCTGTTTGTGCCTGCTGACCGTGGGGGTTGGGAGGGTTAGAATTGTACTTGCTTTTGTTCTGCACTTCTTGAAGAATCTGCAGGGATTATGGAACAGCATGGAAAGATCCCTGTAGGGTGGATAGAGATGGTTTCAGTAATCACCCTGTCATGCCCCTAGTTCTGCCTATTATTTGCAGGGAGGCAGCTCCAAGAACCTCCATAACTTCAGTCTAAATGAAACAAGGTCTTCTTGGGCTGGATGTTTGCCATTCAGTAACAAAGCAAAAATACTCCTTGCAAACTGCATGGCTTCTTGGGCTCAAATTCATCAATAAACCTGTCACAATTACTGGCAGGACCTGCACTGTAGAAGAACAGGCATTTATGTCCATTCATCGTCCTTTTCCTGTAGTACATTTTCACATATGTGGCTGTGCTTCTGTGAAACCCTTCAGACCCTTCACTGCAGCATGTATTGGCTTCCTGCTTAACTGTGAGGGCTCAAGAAGTGGAGGAAGAAAATAAGGGCTGATAGAGAGTGAATTAAATCTCTTCTCTTAGTCAGATTAAGACATAAGTCCAGTTGCTACCTGAGCTTTGAAGGACTGCAACAGTTCCAGGTACAGATAAATCCTGGTTACAAACTGAAAGACCTATAAGTCAATCTGTTTTATTATTTTCAACATGAAAAAGTGATTGGGGTTTTTTTTACAAGAAGTATTGTTCATCGGCCACTCATTGTTGAAACAAACTGTGTGTTACCCAGAGTTTTAATAATTTCATGTCTACTTCCCATCTTCTGGAACCATTAACCCTAATGGTTAGTGTGAAAAAGTGAAATCCAGTCCCTGCTTTGACATCCCCAGGAGCAATGTGCAGGGAGGGCAGGCGATGGTGATGCCATGGACATGTGTGACGAGAGAATCAGATCACTGTTTCTGCCTTCTGCAGAATCAAGGGGATGGGGGAAAGGTCCTTCAAACAAACTGTATTTTCTGGGAATTATAGTTAAGACAAAAGTTATTTTGGGGGTTTACAGAATATTCAGATATCATTCTTCTGTCTGTGATCTTCCAGTGGAAAGATCTGTCTAGCCCAGGCAGAGGAAATGCCTCTGAAATGAACAGCCTTCACTCCTTATTCTAGAAGAAATGTCTTCCACTTGGAGGGGCTTTGTCTGCAGAAAGTTTGCTTACTGGAAGGCTGACAAAGGATCTAGTGATTTTGAGAGGGTGGTGCAAGGACAACATGCATTAATGATGACCCCGAGGCTGAGTAGTGGAACACCATTAGCCCATCAAACCGAGCAGGCAAGATGTAAGTGACATTAACAGAAGAGAAAAACATCTTTCTAGTTCCCCAGTGGTAGTTTGCCATAACAGCTCCTTGCCGTCCTCCTCTTTCTTCCAGGATTCACTTTATACATCACAAGCCTGGAGAAAGAGAAGTATATAAGCATACAAGAACTAAATTAGCACAATATAAGACTAATTATCATTAGGTAGAGGAGAAAGAAGCTGAAAAGTTACTTGCTGTTATCAGGTTTCCTGGAAAGCATCTGATTGTGTGTTTTTAGCTATAATGTCTTTAATTCCTGAAAGCTCCGTCTCAACGATCCTAGTAACTGCTACTAGAATAGCAGATTTTCCCTACAGGAATTCTGCTGCATCGTAGCTCCAATTCTGAACTGCAGAAAAATGGAGAAGGGGAGAATACTGAATGGTTTATTCATGAAATGTTGGTGTAGGTACATAGTGGTTGTGTAGGACAATCTTTACATGCAGAGCACAGTCTCCCCTTACCTCCAGGAACTGGTAACAGTGGTAATATCCATGCAGTGTTAATGACAATTGCCGTATGCAACAAGAGCAACCAACATGATGCTCCATCAGAACCTCTAAAGATAGAGGGATTTTCTGGACTGTATAGGAAAATTCTGCTTTAGCAGCCTGGCTATTTTTGGCTTGTGTTTTATTCACACATTCTTTGTCAATATTAAGCACTTCCCAGAGTCTGCTCTCAGACTGAGAACTGAGGAGGACTACCCTAATAAATTCCAAATTAAATCTGACGGGTTTGGTAACAAACTGTGGGGTTTCATACAAATGAAAGATAAGGAAATTAATTTTTTATTACAGTTTTCTGATTAAAAATCCAGTCTGCTGAGAGGCTGGGAGGAAATCTGACAGGTAGAGGTAAGTTCTCTCATTGGTAGCAAGGAGAAATCTCAGGTCTTCATGACTCTGGCAATGAATCTTCACAATCCCTACAAGATCTGCTGATCAGTTGATATTTAAAACACTGCAGTACATGACAAGGAAAGTTTTACCCTGGTTTTGTGTCCTTTTTATATAAAGATATATTTCAGAGCCCATCAGGATACTGTAAGGGCAAGCATTTGCTTCTCTTGATTATTATTAGCAACCTTATCCTTGTGTGCTCAGGCTGCTCGATGGGGGGAAGAGGCAATCCCATGGGGCAGCATAGCACACCAGAAACCAGGGGGAATTCTCATTTTATAAATGTATAAAAATCAAACTTCTGTGAAGCGTTTGCACTCTGCCAGTTTTACATTTCCCCTTATTGTTTTTCTCATTTTCTAAGCATTCATGCTGCTCATTTGTGATCACAAGGAGCGATTCCAACTGCTGTGGTGAATAGTGACGGGTAACGGCAAGTGGCAGAGGGAACTTGATCTCATTTCAGATGGGGAATGTAGGTGGCTGATGGCTCAGCACAGGGTGACTCCAAAGGTTTTTGAATTTTCTTGGGAAGTGGCAGATAGCTGGGGCTGAAGGGGCTTAGTGTTTCCTCTGATAGGGAACAAGCAACAGCTATTGAGTGTAAAGCAGGTCGTCACCCATTGCATTTCTGGAGCTCTACACAGTTGCAGAGAACTTCAAGCCATATAACCCAGGGTAAGAGGAAAGGCCATGTGCTAGTTCACACCCCTGTGAGCGTTTACTGCATAGTTCTAGGTTGCTGTTCTCACAAGTTCTAGTAAATTTGCTATCTCTCAAGTTGCATGGCAAGTCAGATCTCTGTGTCAAAATGAGATCCTGAGATGTTATCCGAACTCCAACAAACATTTGTGATCTGAACTGCATCTTTAAATGGTAACTTTCTGCTTTATCACTGCAGGAAAACATCTTCAAATGTTTCCCAATTTACCATTCTATCTTAGGAACAAAGGGAGAAATTTATAGAAGATCAAATGGATAAAAATAGACTGAAAAGACAGCAGATGCTGTTGATTTACTGAAGAACTCAGAACCTTGCATTTGGTGCCTATAATGTTTGCTGATACCACACTTTCAGTGTTAATAACCTATACCCAAGCTGTGCATGTTATGAAGCTTTTTTTAATCTCCAGTTTCTTGTGACAAGTACAAACAGATTTGGTTTGAGTTACTTGCTTTACGTTTCGTTACTGGAAACGGTAATCATGGTGTTGTCTGAGGTTTCTCCACGTCGTAGTTCAGGAGAGATGGGAAGGGGCCATATGCATGATATGTACGGGTGTAATTCTTTAGCCTTGCCAAAACGCAGTACTGACCACAGACATGTTACTTGCCCTAAATGTTAGTGTGTGCTTATTCAAGTGTTACCATAATGGATATCTTCATAGAGTCAGGACTCTCAGCCAGCAGAATTATTAATTCCTATGGTTCGCTACCAATAACATTCCAAATAGCTAAATAGCAACATTAAACTCTTAATCAAGACCTGACTGCTGTCTTTTGCCCTTCCATTTTCCCACAGTGTTTTCCTGAGCTGTTATGACAGATAAAAGGCTAAACATGCTTTTTCTTTTTTGTCTCTTAATTCTTTTTATGAATTGTTAGCTTTTCTAATGGGGCTTCACCACAAATACTCCAACTTCCCAAAGTGCTGCAGTGCTCCTTTCCCAGGGAAGAGGAGCTGAGTTTGATCATCCATAAGATATTTCACCAACCATATTAGGGTTTCATTTGCTTGATTACCCCTATTGAATTCATTATTTCAGGGTAGCTATGTGTAGTTTGTTTTCCTAACAAACTGTGTCTAAACTGATCACATACTTTATCCATCTGTCTCTTCTGAGTGGGAACTTGCTGCCTAATTTCGTCCAAATGTATCTCAAAGTTTCAAGATCCTGGAGACATTAGATTGATATGTTTTTTTTATAAAGATAGGTGGTCATGTAGAGGAAAGATGGATTTGTAGCTCTTGAGCTCACAGAAACGAGCTCAGCCTTTACTCAGTGCTGGAGAATTTCCCCACGACACTGGCCATGCTGTCAGAAGCTGAGAGAGATTTGCAATGTCCACAAGGTTTCAGTACTAACCGAAAATGTGAAGGTCATTTGACCAGGACACCTTTTTGAATATGAAGCAAACAGTGTGACCTAAAAGTTAACTGATAAGCAGAAGTAATCTCTTTTGGAATAGAGATGTATCTGCCAGCCCTCATCCATCTACCTAGGAACAAATCCTCCTTCATATCAGGCAACAACTGGCAAATAATTAGACACAAGGTGCAGACTTTGACTTGGTATTTGTCCGGCCATTTGTAATGCTGTCTCTTCCTCCTCTTTATTTCACCTAGTCAGTGTATGATAACAGTAAATTATTGGTGCTAAATTAGTTTGACATATTTAGAGGGCGCCGAGGTCTCTTAGACTGAGATAACCTCTTTGCCCATCAACCCCACAAGCAGAAAAAGGTGGTCCTTTGGTATAAATTGCCTGCAGTGCTCTTTACTTGAAGACAAGAAAGTTATTTCCTTCACATTTGGTTTTTTCCTCAGGAAAGTAGAATCAATCTCTCTCTCTCTCTGACCTTAGTAACACACTTCCTCCTGGGAAGTGAGGAAAAGCTGAAACTATCTCCTCGTAATTGGTTTTCTCCTTTCTTTTTCCATCCATTTGGTGGCTGATACAGTAATGTACTGACCCCATATTCCACCCAATGTCATCTCCCAGTCAAATACAATTAATTCTTTCCCTTTTTTTTTTTTTAAAACCAAGCGATCACATGGGTTTGCGTCCCTGGAAGAGTAGGGAGAGCCGACTTTTGTTTAATGTGATAAGCACCTTTTGTTTTACTTCATTTTTTAAAGCCATTAAATACTACCCTGGAATAGTAGTTGCTTTGATATTTTTCTGATTGCTAATAATTTCTGTCATTTGATCTTGCTGAAATGTGTTTTACTTGTGAGATAGTATTGATCAGTATGTTCTGGTAGCTGTGAGTGAGTCAAACTTTGTGTAAACGAAGGCATAGCACACCAGGTTAGGACTTCAGCATTGTTATTATTTTTATGAAGCTGTGAGTCACCTCATCACATCCAAGGGAGATCTTCTTTCCGTGTTTCTTTTCCACTACTCCATTCTCCTGTCGATCTGAGACAGCACTATTAAATGGTCCATTGGCCAGGTAAGACACTCATAGAGCTCTGCAGTTATTCGAGGCCATGGGATGGTTTGGGTTCATCCAGCCATAGGACACACAAGCTCAGGAAAATCCACCGTGGGGAAGCTGGTTTTACACAGCCGGCTGTTCACGCTCCCCCTGAAGACACAGAAACATGTTCTTTAAAATTCTATTTGTCTCCATGCAGTGGCCGCATGCTGCATTTAAATCCTTTTATCTCTACTTGGCTCCATATGATCAAGAATATATGGGATGTGGCCTTCGTACAGCATGAGATAAAGGATTCATTGGAGCATGAAGAGTCATCCCAGCTACATCTTGTTAAATAAGTGTGTCTGTGTGAGCAGGCGTTGGTTATGTAACTGTCCTCAATGTGCAGCATTGCTGCGTGCTGCTGCCCTGCCAGGCACTGCTCAGGGAAGCACATACATTTAGTCGCATTCTCACTGGAAGTGTCCTGCCATTGTTAGGAGAACAACCTTGGCCAACAAAATTGTAGCTGAAACAAAGGTGGTTATGAGGCTTGTAGAGTTTGTTGGTAATGTTCAGAAATAAGGAAGAGTAGCATGTGGTGGCTTTTGAATTAGAGCTGCAGATGTAATGGTTTTATTTATTGACTATAGCTATAGGGTCAATGAAGTTGTGAGGTATGAATCCTTATCATTACGTGCTCAGAAACATATGTAGCAGACTTAAACCACTAGGTCTTAGTAAAATTGCATAGTATAATTATAATGGTATATATAATAATATAAAGTTATACTAAGTCATAGAAACAAGAATGGTTTAGGTTGGAAAGGATTTCAGAGATCATCCAGTTTCACCCCTCTGACATGGCCAGGGACATCTCTCACCAGATCAGGTTGCCCAGAGTCCCATCCACCCTGATCTTAAACACTTCCAGGGATAGAGCATCCATAACGTCCCTGGGCAACTTGTTCCAGTGCCTCAGCGCCCTCAGAGTGAGGAATTTCTTCCTAAGAACTAATCTAAATCTCAGCCCTTTCAGTTGGAACCTATCCCCCCTTGTCCTATCAGTAGAAGTTGTCGTAAAATGTCCCTCTCCAGCTTTCAGGGAAAAAAAATCTGAGAACTGAGGCACAATCACATAATTTTGTAACTCCAACCACAATTTGATTGTCTTTGTAATAGTCACGTCAAGGTATGAGGCCAGTAATTCACATGTGTGGATAAACACGGTTTCCCTCTGCTTCCCTGCTCCCTGGGGGAGAACACTGTTATGCCTTAGCAAATTGGGCATGATTCATTCTGTGAGCAAACAGATCAATGGGAAAGCACGAGAGAAAAATATATGGATGTTTACTTTCATGTTGTGGTTTTTTTTCTCTTCCACAGAATGACATCACGCCCTTACACGTTGCATCAAAAAGGGGAAATGCTAATATGGTCAAACTCCTGCTGGACCGAGGAGCTAAAATTGACGCCAAAACAAGGGTAAGCTTGTGACTGAAATTCTTGCCTCTGACCTGTTAGCTGCTGGATAGCTTAAATCATTGATCTTTGCTGGCAGCCTACCATAGCTGCAGTGCTTTTCTTTTTGGATAAAATGATTGCAGTAAGATGCTGACAATTCACATCTCTTAAAGCAGCATGTGAAGCACCAAGTATGGCTGGGCTCAACAGCAACAGCTTTCCACATTCTCTGTAGAGCATTTAGTGAGGAGCTGCAGTGGGTAGAGGTGAATATACAGGAAAATACTAAAAGACCAGAATTCACTTAAGACAGTTCAGAATTTGCATGCTAAAGGAGTACCCTTGTGCAGCCATAGGGCCACTTCATTGTCGTTTTGTTGAAGTACTACTTTATCACCTACTCATCTTCCATTTTTAATTATTTTGTATAATTTCCGTCAGAATAATTTGAAACAATACAAAGGTAATAACCTAAGAATATATTTTTTTCTACAATTATTACTGTATACACAGGTTTCTTTTTGGTTTTCCACTGTTGCAGCAGTCTCCAAGATTTCCTGCAGTGCTTGTTGAGACACATTCAAATTTTTTATTTCTGTGGCACTTTCAGAAACTGCATCGATGTACTTTGGCATCTCACTCTCTCTACGTGTTTTTCTTCTATTTTACCTTTAGAAGCCACTCATTATTTTTTTGTAAAATGTTCCTGGTTTTTCTTATTGAGGAATAGGGAAGAGATTTCATGGATAGACTTTTCATGGATAACGTAACAGTGAGTATCATTTCAGGACTAACATAGCACCCTCTATGTACTACATAGGACCTGCCAAGCCTGAGAAGTGAGGTGTCTACCATGTCAGTTGAAGGGGGCCACATATTGGTAACATGGCAGAGATGTGTTTGGTTAGACCATTTTCTTGATCTCTTTTATAGAATCGTAGACATTTATAGAATCATAGAATCATTTAGGTTTGGAAAGACCTTTCAGATCTTCAAGCCCAACCATTAACACAACTGTCCCAAGGCTACCTCTAAACCATGTCCCTAAGCTCCAGATCTACATGACTTTTAAACACGTCCAGAGATGGCAATTCAAATTCCTCCCTGGGCAGCCTGTTCCAGTACCTAATGACCCTTTCCATTAAGAAGTTTTTCCTAGTGTCTAACCTAAACTTCTGCTCCACTGCAGCCAAAACATTGAGGATCAACTACTTCAAATACTTACTCTTTCCTGTTAATCATGAAAATTTCCGAGCTGCTTCATTGTCTCTATCAGTGGCCCCGGGATCATGTGTTAGGATAATTTATATAAGTAAAAATACAAGCTGAGATCGAAATAGGCTCCATGAAGAGGGAGTCTCATGGAACGGAGCAGGCTGGAGCAGATCAGGAAGGATTTACAAATCAATATGACAAGCAACAGAAAGCTGAGCATAGCTAGAGTGTAACAAGATTAAAATAGGACATTGTTTCAGGAGTGTCTGCCTAGTTCTCGTATTCAATAGCAAAGATTAATTGCTGTGAGATATTATAAAATATGCTCCTGATGAATCTCTCTTATTATTCCTACCTAACCCAAAGTTGTTTCCCAAGGCAGAACAATTGGGGTATGTCAACTTCGTAGGTCACTTCATTTTTTTAAGCACCATCCTTTTGTCTTTTAATGTCCTTATGAAAATACAGGATGACAAATGCTTCAGTTGTATCCTTTTGTAGGAGCATCAGCTCTACTGAACGTACTGAAAAGCACAGAAAGAGCGGTCAAGCCTGTCTTTTCTGATACAGGTATCAAGCTGTGCCCATCATCTTGGTGCCCAGGCAGAGCCTACCCTTGTGCAACGGGCTGGTGTAGGTGCTGAATGCACAGTGCAACTTGGTCAACAGAAGGAATTCGCATGTGAAAATAAGTGAGGCTCCTAATACCAGATTTATAAATGTGTTTTGTTTTATTTTTAGCAGAATTTTTGTGAATAAGAGTTTTTGTTTGGTTAAAATAGTTTTTGTCTTGGACAAGACTTAATGCAAATGTTGATCATGGAAGACAAAAGACCTCCATAAGGGTGGATGACAAAGCTTCTGTATCCATAAGAAGAGACAAACATCTTTGAAAATGGTTTGTTTCTTTTGCTCTGAGGCAAAAATCCAAAGTCGTTTTCTTTCCTGTGTCAGGTAAATTATATAGAAGGTACTGATTTGTGTTGACCAAACACCAACAGGGTCAATATTTGCTACCCTTGACTCTTGGATGGGACAGATTTAGCTCTTCAGCTGTCATTTTGTGATCTATTCCTACCATCCTTGTATACAGTACTGGAAATACGTTCCATGTCGTGTGTATTTTTACTTTTCACAAGCATACTGATTTTATAGATAAATTCACATGAAGCCTTTCCTGAGTATTAAAGAAGTTGAGGTAATTATTTCTTTTCCATGAGCATTTGTATTTGCTCCTGGCAGATGGTCCTGGAGACCTCAGTGCTGAAGTGCTGCACAAAAGTTTAATGTGAAGAGCTAAATCCTTACCCTGTTGAGATTAGTGTAAAATTCATCCATGGTCTCCCAGTTTCTCTGTATTCACTTGGACTAGTGTTAGATGAGGACCATAATATTGTCGCAAAGCTGCAAACCATAGTCAGTGGTCGAGGTAATGCATGAGCACAAGATTATTTCCCAGACCTGATCTTAGAACTGTTTAGAGGCTCGGGTGTTTCTTTTTTTTCCTTTTAGTTCACACTTTTGTTGCAATATTTATTTTAACCAGCTGTTTATCATCTCTCTGACTTTTCTCTTTGTGTAGTTGACTAGCAGCTGGTAATTGAGGCTTTGTACTGAATTCTTAAGGGTACTCCTCAAGAAGTCCATCTGGGGTAGCTTTTACCTAGCACTCTAAGCAAAGCTCTGTTAATGCCTCATGTAACACATTTACTGGGTGTTGCCCTTGTTACTTTTTCTCTGTCTTCCAGAAAATATTTTTAAAATAAGGTTTAGCTAGAGAGGCTGATGAAATTAGCTTTGTTTGCTTTGCCTGTCTAATACTACATATGCCAGAGTGAATCTGTGTCTGAAGCAAGCAGCAAGCGAATTTTACCCTGGATTAATAATAAATGTTTATAGACTTCATTCTACTGATTTTGCAGCTAAATAAGAGGTCAGGACTCGTATCTACGTGAAAACACGCAGGATATGATCCTATGTGCTCTTTTAAGATGGTTCGAATCATAGAATCGTTATGGCTGGAAAGGACCTCCATGATCTAGTCCAGCCCTCATTCCAACATCTCCCTAACCTCTAGACCATTGCCTCAAATGGTCTATCTACTCATCCTTTAAACACCTCCAGGGGTGGTGACTCCACCACCTGCCTGGGCAGCCTGTTCCAGTGCCCAACCACTCTCTCAGGAAAGAACTTCTTCCTAAGATCC
>JAOXOE010034433.1:0-132253 GCA_028565055.1 Phoeniculus purpureus
AGCTAAAGACAAAGCTGAGGCAAAGGCTAAAAAAGAAGCTGAAGCAGAAGCAGAAAAAATAGCGGAGGCAGAGGCGAAAGCTGAGGCTGAACGAGTTGCTCAGGAAGAAGCAAAACAAATTGCGGAGAGACAGGCTATTAAAGAGCAACAATATCTTCAGTTTTTGCAAGATAATTTCAGTGGGTCTGCTGATGTGATATTTGATCCCGAAACTAAAACCTTTTCAATGATTCCAAGTATGAACTTTATGGAGGATCTATACTATATATCAACTGGAGCTATTCCTGCGGATGATTGGTATAATATTGTGGACAATAGTGTACTAATGTCAGCAAATATTCAAGAAGAGCTTGGAAATGGATATATTTATCAAATGGTAAACCCATCAAATCCAGAGTTATTGCTTCTTATAACCACTGATGGAGAATTAATTTACGAAGTAATTGGTGCTGGCGAAAGCTTATGACTTTTTGGGGAGTTCGCTCCCCCTTTGTATAATACTTATAACTTGATTTTATCTTTTAAAGATGTTATAATTATTATAGAAAGTTAAAAAGTTAGGAGTGTTTGAATGAAGTTAAAAGATAGTGATTTAAACATTGAGCAATTTGCTAAATTCGTTTCTGGGCTTAAACCCGCAGGGTACGACTCTGACATTGAAAATTTTGAAGAGGGGACAGTCTATCTAAACGACACAGATTACATTGAACCAGACTACGTAGTTTTAGAAAACGAAGTTGACGATGAAGGCAAGTACCAAAATCTTCAAACCGTTTATCAGTATAAAGATAAGAATGGTGACAGTATTTATTTAAGCCACACATGTGTGCGTTCTGGTAGTTATTTTAGTGAGTACCATTACCAAGACTATGAACTAAACGTTGTAACACCACATGAAAAGGTTATCATTGAGTACTACTAAGACAAAAGTGTTCAATCGAAACACTGACACTTTCACAGGAACTAACCAATAAAAACTTGCAAAAAGTTGTTTAAAATGATATAATATATATAGAAGTTAAATATTATATCATTTTTCAACTTCTTCTCACAAGAAACACTAACTTGAAATTAATAGCTTAATATGATATAATTAATATATAAGTTATTAAGAAATAAAATTATTGCTCATGGGCGGTCGGTATCGCGGCGAGGTTCATAACCTCGATTAAGTCAGTTCGACTCTGACATTTAGAGCAACCATATGGCGCATTGGTGAAATTGGCTAACACAGCGGACTTTCTATCCGTGATTTGCAGGTTCGAGTCCTGTATGCGTCACCAAATGGAAGGTTGGCAGAATGGTATTGCCCCTGATTTGAAATCAGAGTGACGGTCAAACGTGTGCGGGTTCGAGTCCTGTACCTTCCTCCAATATTTGTATGAGTAGCTCATTGCTTAGAGCGTGTCCCAGTGGGGGACAAGGTAGTTGGTTCAATTCCAACCTCATACACCGAGGCCTCGTGGACAAATGGTTAAGTCGCCACCCTTTCACGGTGTAGTCGAGAGTTCGATCCTCTCCGAGGTCATTGAGGTTTTTGATAGTTTCGCCTGAGTAAACTATTATATATCGGCCCCATGGTCAAGTGGTAAGACGCCTGGCTTTCTACCAGGAATCCTCGGTTCGAATCCGTGTGGGGTCATAGAAAGATTGTTTGCCAGTTTGTAACTTTCTTTTTCAAAAGTAAACTGTGTTCATTATTATTATCTTGCCCTTAACTCAGTGGTTAGAGTGCCATGCTGTTAACATGGAGGTCACGAGTTCGAATCTCGTAGGGTAAGCCAAATGGAATTGTGGGTGAGTGGCTTAAACCGCTTCTTTGCTAAAGAAGTGAACAGCAATGTTCCGCAGGTTCGAATCCTGTCAATTCCTCCATGTGGGATTGGTCTAATGGCTATGATTTCTGACTTCCAATCAGACGATAGGGGTTCGACTCCCCTATCCCACACCATGCTCCGTTGGTCTAACGGGAAGATCTTTGCCTTACAAGCAAGGGATAGTGGTTCGATTCCACTACGGAGTACCAATATTATTAATGCCCAATAGTGTAACTGGTAACACGCATGACTTTGAATCATGAGAGTCCAGGTTCGAACCCTGGTTGGGCAGTATCCAACAAATGTGTTGGAAAAACAAAAGCCATTGGAGGAAATTTATTGCCTAATTATTTAGTACCAACAACAGATATGATTCCTACGTTCGATGAACGCACAGGAAAAGAGATTGGCCGCATTAAGATCAACGAACCAATTTTAATCAAGAGCAGTGACGCAACTCGACATTACTTCGATTTTGGTGCAGGAGTAGCCTATGCTATGAAGAGCCAAACAAAAGTAGTAACAAGTTCTGTTCCAGCTACAGGCTCTGACTATCGTGCTACAACACTACCATCTAAAGACGATTACATTTGTACAGACGTAATTGATAAAACAATTATTTATGACTACTCTCGTAATCATCCTATCGGAACAATCGCTAAAGGATATCAAATTCCTTTGATTGGTGGTAACTCAGAAGGCTGGTATGCTATTAAAATTGGTAATCGAATTTCTAAAGTACGAGTTAAAGATGTTCGTCTTTCTAAAGGGGTTCCAGTTTTGTGTTATCACAGAATCATTAAGAAGGCTGAACGTACTTCGGCAGCCGATGGAACATTCGAGTACTTCGTAGATCAGTTAGATTATTTAGTATCAGAAGGTTATGAAACTATTACACTAACTGAGTTAGAAATGTATCTTAAAAAGCAATTAAATCTTCCTGTTAAAACAGTGGCAATCACATTTGATGATGGAAATAAGACAAGCTTCCGCTATGCTTATCCAGAGCTTAAAAAACGTGGAATGAAAGCTACAGAGTTCTTTATTACTAAGCGATTAAGAGATATTCCAGTTGAGCCATGGGATCCAAGCTTCAATCAGATTCTTGTAGTATCTGAAATGCGTCAAATGACAGATGTATTTAAGTTTGAGAACCATACACACGATAAACACTTTATTGTGAATGAAGGCACACCTCAACAAACATCTGCTATGGGTAACTCAACCCTTGCTGAAATTGAATCAGATCTACAAGCAAATGCAGGAGCGCTACAAAGCTTCGGATTCGAACCTTCTAAGTATCTTGCTTATCCTTTTGGTAACACAGATGGACAGGCGGTTCAAGGTGCTAAGTCTTCTGGAGTAGTGAATATGGCATTCACAACTTCTACAGAAAGTCATGCTTTAGTCAGCGGAGACATTTATAAAGTTCCTCGCCATCAAATCTCACCTTACCATGAAGGTAGCACTGGTGCTAATAGTGGCTTCAAGAGAGCTGTAGATGTTTCATAAGTTGACAAAAATTGTTTAAAATGATATAATTAATTATAAGTTAAAAAGTTAATAGTTTAGAGGGTTGAAAAATACCCTCTAAATATTTTAAAAGGAGACGATTTTATGCCAGTATATGAAATGAAGATTAAAGTTCATGTTGGAGAAGAAATGTCAGACGAATCATTAAAAATTGGTATTCGAGAATGTCTCGATACAGCAATGTCTTCTGGTCACGTTTTAGAAATTAAACGTCTACCAGACCCAGAAGAAGATTAATTATTATGCGCCGGTAGCCCAATTGGTAGAGGCATCAGACTTAAACCCTGTTAAGTGCGGGTTCGAATCCCGCTCGGTGTACCATATTATGCCCCTGTAATCCAACGGAAGAGATAGTGGTCTTAGAAGCCATCCAGTGTGAGTTCGAATCTCACCAGGGGTATCAGTTTTACCTTTATTGATTTAATTTGTTAATAATGATATAATTATTATAGAAAGTAAATAAAAGGTTTTTATTAAATTAAGGAGCTGTTGTGAATGTTGTTAAAAGAGATTTACAAAAAGAATTTAGAGGTTTTAGAAAAAGCGAAGCGAGCACACGTTGCCCTTCAAGAAATAGAAGATCTAAATAAAGAGCCATATGATTTAGAAGATGCTGGTTTATTCTTCTCTGTTATAGCTGCTCTCACAGCACAATCTAAAGCTCCTGCAACAGAAAAATTTATTGCTAAGAGACTTGGGTTGAAAAAACTATCTTCTCGATTAGATCGAGGAGACTTCCACAATAAAGAAGAAGATACTTATATTGAGTTTAAGGCTTCCTTTACCAATAGCGGAGAAAACTTAAACATTCGCCAGATTCGTTTGTGGCAAAATGTTGATTCCTATATGTGTATCTATGTCAATGAGTTAGACCTTGAGAACAGTAAAGCTTATGTTCTCTCCAAAGAAGAGATGGCTGAAGAAGTCAAATTAATCGGCGGATTTACTCATGGCACAATTGAAGCGAATAAATTTAATCAGAACTCCGAACATTCTATCACTATTTCTATGAGAAATAATTCAGATAGCTTCCAACGATGGGAAGCAAAATACAAGAACACTGAATTAGAATCTATATTATTTCATAGTGAAGAAAGAGGAGGAAATTAAATGAAATTCTTCAAAGATTGGTCTTGGTTTGAGCGAGGTTGGCTCGCAGTCTTTACCGCAGTTAATATTTATTTGTTCTTTGCTTGGGGAGATACCTTACTTGGACTAATTAGTTCTCTCGCTGGTATGATTTGTGTTCTCTTAGTCGCCAAAGGTAAAATAAGCAACTACTACTTCGGTATTATTCAAACTGGTACTTATGCTTACATATCCCTTACTTATGGATTATATGGCGAAGCAATGTTGAATGGCTTGTTTTACTTCCCACTTCAATTTGTAGGTATCTACATGTGGCGCAAGAACGCTAAGAAGAATCGCATCAAAGATGTGCAAGGTGAAGATATTGTCGCTAAAACAATGAACTGGAAAAACTGGTCTGTTGTAGGAGTCGCCATCGTAGCAGGAACTATTGTCTACGCTTTCCTTTTGGAAATGTTAGGTGGACGCTCAGTTGGTTTAGACTCAGCTACTAATATTCTTTCAATTACTGCTCAGATCTTAATGCTTTATCGTTTCGCTGAACAATGGCTATTATGGATTGCTGTGAATGTTCTTTCAATCACTATGTGGGTAATCACTTTAGATGCGACTGGTGGAAATGACTACACAATCGTTGTTATGTGGACAGCTTTCCTTGTTAACAGTATCTACGGTTACTACAACTGGAGAAAAATGGCTAAACGACAAGGAGTAGAAGCTCAATGACTATCGGAAAAGTAGGAATGTACGGCGGCAAGTTTCTTGTCGTCCACAAAGGTCACGTAAATGCAATGATTCGAGCGAGTACTATGGTTGATGAACTTCACGTCATAGTCTCGCACGATGAAGAGTACGAACGAGAGTTCTACTTTAAAGGTACGTCAATGGAGCCTGTTCCGTTTCATCAGCGACTTCGTTGGTGGAAAGAAATTACCAAAGATATGGCTCACGTAAAAGTGCATGCTGTTGAAGAGAAACAAACAGGTAATTTTTCTGACTGGGAAATTGGAGCTAAAGGAATCAAAGAAGCAGTAGGTAAGCCGATTGATACAGTGTTCAGTTCTGAACATGAGTATGGCGCTTTCTTTGAGAAGTTGTATCCAGGTGCAAAGCACGTGGTTATTGACGCTGATCGCACGACATATCCAATCTCCGCTACAAAGATTCGTGAGGAAGGTGCTATGAAACATTGGCACATGCTTCCTCAAGTAGTTAAACCTTATTTCGCCAAGAGTGTAGTAGTAGTTGGGACTGAGAGTGCTGGTAAATCTACTCTCGTCCGCAACCTCGCTAATATTTATAACACTAACTATGTTGAGGAATATGGTCGCACATTTTATGAGAACATTGGTGCTGAAATTACTATCCCACAGGACTTTCCTGAAATTGCATTTGAGCATAAGTATCACGAAAAAGAAGCACGTAAGATTGCTAACAAAATCTTTTTTGTGGACACAGAAGCTATTGTAACGCAATACTTCTCTATCGCTTATTTAGGATTGCGCCAACCAGTACTTGATGAAGTTGCCAAGCTTCAACAATATGATTTGTGGTTGCTCTTGGAACCAGATGTTAAATGGGTTGACGATGGCACACGAGTCTTTGGTCAAGATGAGGTTCGTACAAAGAATCATAGTATTCTAAAAGGACTCCTTGATGAGCATGGTATCGACTATGTAGTAATCAATGGTGACTACCAACAACGCTTGGACAAAACCACACAGTTAGTTAATGAGTTATTGTAGTAAGTAGTACATAGCGGCGGGTTTAATTACTCGCCACTATATTATGCGTGACAAACTTTAAACCGGCAAGGAGCTGGGCAGGATTCCAACCCCTGTAGTAAGGCGTTCGAGTCGTCTGGCACGTGCCATGGGATTATGGTGTCAATGGTTAACACAGCGGACTTTTAATCCGTTTATCTGGGTTCGACTCCCAGTAATCCCACCATATTATTTTGCCCTCGTAGCTCAACTGGATAGAGCGATAGGTTTCTACCCTATGTCTGTTGCGAGTTCGAATCTTGCCGAGGGCGTTTATTTTAAAGGAGTTGTTAGATAGTGACTGAAAAGTGGAAAGATATAGAAGGCTTTGAAGGTAGCTATCAAATTAGCAACTTTGGCAATGTAAAAAGTTTAATAAGCAATAAGACTTTAACTAATTTCACAAATGGTAGTGGCTATACTCAATGTAGACTCCATAAAAATGGCGTTCGCTATCAACCATTCGTTCATAAGTTAGTAGCAGAACACTTCATCAGCAATCCAGAAAACTATGATGAAGTTAATCACATAGACCATAATAAAGGAAATAATTTTGTTTCTAATTTAGAATGGTGCAATCGTAGCCAAAACATGATTAAGTTTCATGAGTTTATTGGTAGTTATGAAGAAGCATATTGCTCTTGTGGAAAAGAAATTACAAAAGAAGCTGAACTCTGTATCACATGCTTAGGCTTAAAAAATCGAGTTGTAGATAGACCCTCAAAGGAAGAGCTATCAAAACTAATTCGAACAATGCCTTTTACAAAAATAGGTAAATTGTATGGAGTCAGTGATAATAGCATCAGAAAATGGTGTAAATCTTATGGCTTGCCTTCTACAAAGGCAGAGCTAACCAACGCAGATTAGTTTAATGGTAAAATGGAGGACTCATATTCCTTAGTCGCAAGTTCGACTCTTGCATCTGCGATATTGTATCTTTGAGTTGAAGGCAGGAGCTGGTATCTTCGGCATTGTTAACTTCAATTCTTAACTGGTTCAGGCCACCAGAGATACTACTTTTTATTCTCTCTCTTGGTCTTCCAAGTTGAAAAGTTTTGTTTAAAATGTTATAATTAATTATAAAGTTAATTAAGAAATGAGGTTTTGTTGATGGACTTGCAGGATATGATTGACGCATCAAATGAAAAAATGTCTGCTTTAATGGATTTACGTGATGAAGTTGCTGATGGTGTTGCAATGTATTTTGAAACGCCTCGAAACAATGGAACATTGAAATCAAACGATGCTCTTGTAGAAGCAATTGAAATACTTGTCGATGAACATTCTGTAAAGCATCAAGAGCTTGTCAAAGCAATTCAAAAAGTTAGTCAGCTTTGCACTGAGTTAGATCTTTATTGACAAGTTTTGTTTAAAATGTTATAATTAATTATAAGGTTAAGAAATTCAGAAAAGGTGGTTCTTGATTTGAGTGTAAGACACGGAGCCTTGAAGAAAATAGCCGATCGAGAAACTGCATGTAGTGGCAATAGAATTTGTTATTCATGTAAGCAAGAGAGAAAGAAAGCGAGTCGTTTATTTAACAAACGTATACGCCGACTAAACAAAATGTTGACAAAAGATGTTTAAAATGTTATAATATATATAGAAGTTAAAAAGTTTTAAATGGACTCGTAGCTCAGAGGAGGAGCGTCCTGCTCATAACAGGAAGGTCGGGATATCGTAATTCCCCGAGTCCACCATTGTTCCATAGCTCAGTTGGTAGAGCACCGCACTGTTAATGCGATTGTCGCAGGTTCGAGCCCTGCTGGAACAGCCAAGTCCTTATAGTGAAATGGATATCACAAGTGATTACGAATCACTTATTCCAGGTTCGAGTCCTGGTAAGGGCATTAAAAGTATTTGACTATAAGACGATGTGGACTCGGTCTCCACGTTGAGACCCCTACTGAAAGGTAGGTAGTTCTCGACAGAGAAGGTCTATCGCATGCAAATACTATTTCTGGAATGTAGCTCAGTGGTAGAGCGTTCGCCTGATAAGCGAGAGGTCGTGGGATCATTCCCCACCATTCCAACCATATTAACAGGGTGTAGCTCAGTTTGGTAGAGTACTTCCTTTGGAAGGAAGGAGTCGCAGGTTCAAGTCCTGTCACCCTGACCATATTATTGACAGAATGTAGCTCAGTTTGGTAGAGTACTCGGTTTGGAACTGAGGAGTCGCTGGTTCGAGTCCAGTCATTCTGATAATCGTTCAACACTTCACCGAAGATAATAACCCCTTTGGGAAGCACATGTTGCGAAATAAACTCACTCCACTTTGGTTACGCTTTAGGAGGTTAAACTAAGTGTAACACTTTATCGCTCGGTAGCTGATGTGGTCTTAGCGCTGGCCTGAAAAGCCAGAGATGTTGGTTCGATCCCGACTCGAGCGGCCATGGGGATGTCGTATAATGGGATTACGTTGGCTTTGCAAGCCAAATATGGGAGTTCAATTCTCCTCGTCTCCACCATAACGAGCCGGATTAGCACAGTGGTAGTGCAGTCGCCTTGTAAGCGAAAGGTCGGGAGTTCGAATCTCTCATTCGGCATTGAGGAAAGGCTTCCATCAAAGTCCCAGGAAGTCGTTTAGCGAAGGTATAAAAGTCTTCTCTAAATTAAGAGGCTAATATTTTCGGGTCTTAGCACCCCTGGCTTTTCAATAAGCCAAAACTTCCATCACTGCCACCTCCAATCCTGTGATGGGGATTGGGGGATGGTAAAAGTATCTAAGTTGATTAGGTCTTTTTACCATCCTATGGCGTAATGGTAACGCGCATGATTGTGGCTCATGTTATCTGGATTCGATTTCCAGTAGGATGATAAGGTTGGTAGTGCTATCCATAAACTACCAAATGCCAGTAGCTCGGAGGGAAGAGCGCTCCTGTAATTTAAGGAGAGGACGTTGGTTCGATTCCAACCTGGCATAATCTCCGGTGGTATAGCTCAATGGTAGAGCACTCGGTTGTCAGCCGAAAGGTTGCGGGTTCAAATCCCGTTATCACCGCCAAAATGAAGGAAGAGGCTGAAATGGTTTCACACGCCCAGCTCGGGTGATACGGTAGCTCCGTTGATAGTAGGTTCGATTCCTACCTCCTTCTCCAATTAAGCCAGATTCGTATAGCGGCAATTACACTGGACTGTAAATCCAACGCCTTCGGGCTTCGCAGGTTCGAGTCCTGCATCTGGCATACATACTAAATAGGGAGTGGATAGTATTACTATTAATTTAATTGGTTTCGGAGACAGCAATACAGCAGGTTCTAATTTTCCAGAACATGGTTACGACATTACTCAAACTTGGGTAAATCAAACTGGAGCAGTTAATGCTGGTGTAGGTGGCAATGATATCTTAGAAGGTTACGCTCGATATAGAGCAGATGTACTTTTGAAACGACCTAAGTTCGTTACTATCATGTTTGGTACAAATGATATGATTTTGAATAGTTCTGGTGTTCCAAAAGTAGCGAAAGATGTGTTTGAAGATCATCTAAACAAAATGGTAACTTGGGCGCATGACTTTGGTATTATTCCAATTTTAATGACAACCCAACCTATTCAACAAACATCGTTCTATACTCGAAATTCAAGAGATCTATATACCGCCAAAGATGGAGTTCGTAAATGGGCTAACAGCTACAACGAAATTACAAGACGAGTAGCTTCTGAAAAAGGAGTTATCTTAATTGATAACTATGCTAACTTTAATCTTAAAGCTGGTGGAGTAGGGGACGCATACCTAACAACCAGTGGTCTAATTGCTCCAGATGGCACACATATGACACCTCGTGGTCATGGAGTAATTGCTTACTCTGTAAACCATTACACGAAATAAACTTGATAGGGTTTGGATTAATTTCTAAACCCTATTTTTTCTTTGGCTCGGTTCCTGGGCGGTCTGGGGTCTGGTCTGCAAAACCAGATTGTGGGGGTTCAAGTCCCCTCTGAGCTTCCAAAATACATATACTACCCTCTACGGAGGGTTTATTTTTTTGTCTAAAACCAAGAGGGTAAGACAAATTGAAACATTGCGTTTAAAATGATATAATTAATTATAAGTTAAATAAGTTATTAAAAAGGAGTTGCTGTTGATGGGAGAAAGTAGAGTACAGTTTCTTGAGCAATCCTTATCTACTCTTGGTTATCAAAACGCACTAAGAGCTTTAGACTGGATGATTATTGAAATGTCTGCTGAACGTGGTTTTGCTCGTCATAATGGTACACATTACTACTACCACTTGGTTGATACCACACAGGATTTACTGTCACATGGTATTAGAGACGAAGACATCTTAACCGCATGTTTGCTCCATGATGCTATTGAAGATGTCGAAGGTATTACTTATCGTATGATTGCCGATAAGTTTAATGAGCGAGTTGCTAACATTGTCATTTTAGTTACTAAGCGACAAAGCATTAACTACAAAGTTCGAGAAAATATGATTCCTTATTTAGAGGATATATCGAAGAACGTAGCGGCCGCTTTAATCAAGACCGCCGATAGAAAACATAACTTCGGTACATTACGTGATGCAACTCCAGAGAAAAAATTGCGTCAAGCTTTAGAAACAGAAGAATTATTTATTCCATTCTTTAAAGTTTGTCGACAAAAGTATCCTCGATATGCAGGATATTTCTTCTCAGCAAAAACTGCTATCGAGCCACATCTTTGGGAAATCAAAGCTCATGCAGAAGCAGTTACCAAACTCGAGAAAAGAGTTGCGCAGTTGGAATTTGAACTTGAAAACATTATGATATAAGGGAGTGAGGATTATTTTCTACTTGTTAATTACAATCTTGGGGGCTTCATTCTTAGTCTTCCTTTTGATAGTGGCATCAGCGCCATTAATTCATAAGGCTCGAGACGCTTTGGTGATTTTTTTCTATCGACAAACTGCTACTTCGAGAAAAAAATCTAAGCGAGAAAAGGATGAAGTTGAATGAGAAACCCTATTGGATGGCTAATTGGTGCAGGAGTCGCCGCCCTGATTATTGTTATTGGAATGCTAATGATTGTTGAACGTGTTCCCGAAGGACAAACTGCTGTTGTTTATACCCCAGCAAATGGAGCCGATCGAACACTTGATCCAGGCTGGCACTTCATCTGGCCGTTGGAGAAAACGCAAGAATATCCAACACGTATTACAATCTTGTCTGAAGATCTTACAGTAACAACTTCAGATGGTAAGAAAATCACAATGCCTGTTAAGTATGAAATGAAAGTTGATAAAGGTAAAGTACTTGACATCTTTAAAGAACTTGGTTCTCAAGAAATTGAGCAGATTCAAGAAGGCTACCTTTACCAAAAGCTATTCAAGACAGCTCGTGGCGCAGTATCTAAGTATTCAGTTATCGACATCTACGGAATGAAAACCTCTGAAGCGTCCGCCGAAGTAACTGAAGGCTTTGCTAAGTCTGTTGCTCCTCTTGGTTTCATTATCACTGATGTTACATTGGGAACTCCAGAACTTGACGAAGCTACACAGGCTGCTATTGATGAGCGTGTTAAGGCCGCCCAAGAACTTGAAAAGCTAACACTTGAAAAACAAATTGCTGAACAGATTGCTGAGAAGCAAAAAATTGAAGCAACTGGTGTAGCCGAAGCTGAGATTGAAAAAGCTCGAGGACAAGCTGAGTCTAACAGACTCCTACAAAAGTCTATTACTCCAGAACTTATTCAATTGCGTGAAGCAGAAGCTCGTTTGAAACATGGTTGGATTGAAGTTATTACTGGCGAAGCTATTGTAGACACTAAGAAGTAATCAGTACCGTTGATTTTTCATAGACTAAGAAAGGAGTGTTTCTTAGTCTATGGATATTAACTGGGCATTTTCTGCAACTGACGCAATTGTTGATGGTTTGATTCTCGGTATTATTCTTCAATGGTTTGCTCAACTACAAGCCAAGAAAGATCAAAAGAAACTTGAAAAAGAGCAAAGAGAAAATGCTGAAAGATTAGAAAAACAAGAGAAGGAAGATGCAGAAATGCTTCAATCTAAACTTGACAACTTGTACGAAAGAATTGAAGACCTATACCAAGAGCAAAAGAAGCAGTAATTTGGATAAGAAGCCTATTAGCGGGGCTTCTTCTCGAGGTTACTACCAACCTCTATAGTATGGTAAAAACTATGCGACCTTGCAAGACGTTCTACTCTCTGACCCTCTTAGTTGAGGGTCTTTTTTTATTGAGTTTTTATGTTTAAAGTGATATAATTAATTATAAGTTAAAAAAGAAAGGTTTTGATTTCACTTGGAAGAATACAAAATGTTTATTATCGTTAACAATGATGTTAAAATGGGAAAAGGTAAGCTGACTGGACAAGTTGGTCATGCTATTGTGTCCTATATGCTCAGATATCCAGATTGGAAAATTGTGAATCGCTGGTTTAAAACATCCCAGACTAAAATTATCCTAAAAGGAACGCAAGAACTATGCGAGCGATTAGAGGCAGAAGGATACACAGCTATTAGAGATAATGGTAGGACACAAATTGAAGCTAATACTTTAACAGTTATTAATATGGGCATCTACAAGGTTGGAACTGAACCAGATTTTGTCAAAGAACTTAGATTGCTTTGATTTGAAAATTAATGTTTAAAATGATATAATATATATATAAGTTAATTAAGTTTAACTTATATATTTTAATCAACGGGGATTAGCTCAGTCGGGGAGAGCATCGGCCAGTAGTGCTGAAGGTCATTGGTTCAAATCCAATATTCTCGACCTACCACCACAGGAAAACGAAGGGTAGCCCCCTAACCAGTGGTACGCAACAAAGAAGCTTTTAGTTAACTGCGGATGGTTAGCTACCAGATACTGGGTTAATTATTAGAAACGTACTTCCAACCAGGTTCGAGTCCTGGCGGCCCGTTGGGCTGGCACGGTAGCTATGGAAGTCCTCTCCAGGTTGAAGCTTGCTTTAATAAGGTGTCACGAACCCTATTAGAAATAAAGCGTAGACAGGTGAGTATCCGAGTGTCGTGGCTTGGATAAAGATAATCAAGGTTGTCTTTATCGAAGTCATGAAAGAGAGGAAGGTAAGTATGAGAAATTATTTGGTTGTTGACACTAATAGAGAACGTGCATATGAGCAAATTCGTAAACTTAATCACCCAAAGGAGATTGATAACTATGTCGAGCATGAAAACGAAGCAATCATTTTCTACGAAGATCGGAAATACTTTCTTACAAATGAAATTCCACATCTTATCGAAAGCTTATCGCTTCACGGAATATATCTACAATGGGAAACAAAGTTGACCCAAAAGGACGAACAAGATATTCGCAACGCAATGATTAAGACTTATGGACTTGATGGTGTCGACCCCGACCTACCTCATGTTTATCGGTATTAAGGAGCTGGCTAAGTGAAGATTATTAAAGCAAGATTTATGTATAGCGAAAAAACACGAGAACTTATTCCAACAATGGATATTCCTGTGTATTTCTTTGAGCTTGAGTTTGAAGATGGCGAGAAGAAAGAATGTAAAACAACAACTGCTTATTCTGCAACAGCTATCAAGGATAAAGAAATCATCTTTGATAATAACGGAATGTTCTACGTCAAAAAACAGTAGGAGGAAGATATATGTCGGCAACGTTAGATAAATGGCTTGATGCTGTTGGAGGTAGCTCCAATCGAGATATGTTTTATAGACTTGTTGAACATCTGGGAATGCGGATTCCTATTATAGCTGCTCAAGAGCCCTTTAGAAAAGGTGAAATTGTTTACTTAGCGTTGCCGACCTTTTTACTACCTCGTTATGAAGATATGTACCCTCGAGAAAAGACCTTGGGTAAAGTTCTTATTGTAGATGTGGATGAAAGACACGGTTTTTATTTGGCTAAGAAAGATGATGCAAGTTATTGGTTGCCATGTTTCTTCTTTCACAGAGATAAAACTTTGGCTAAACAAACACATGAAAAACAGTTATTCTATATGATTGAAGAGAACAGGGGTAAGAAATTCTACGATCAAGAGTTTTCTCTTCCAGGGACTTATATTACTGCAAGCAAGAAACAAATAGCAGAATGGTTTTATGAAGAGTATGATAAACCTAATATCGCAGAGTTGAAAGTACAAACGAAACACTTAGGGTTTTAATAAATAAGGGGGATTTTAAATGGCTTTCTTTAGTGGAGAAAATTTTTTCTATACAACTATCAATAGAACAGAAGAAATGGAAAGGTTCATTCGACACATGGATGATTCTGCAATTGTTTTAAGAGAACCTCATGGTGTGCTTACAATGGATATGATTTTTGTTGAGCCTAAGTTGATGCACGATGAAATGGTTCAAATTAAATGTGTTTACTCAGAAGATAATTGGGAAGAGTTTTACGAAACTTTACACCTTGTTCCTTTTAGTAAAATAATTTCATATGCAGAAGCTCTTGATTCAAGAGATTTTATGAAAGCTGGAGATCTTATTATTGGACTTCCAAACTCTCGCAACTATGGAATTACTTCTTGCGATGCTCTATTTGTTGGAAAGGTTTTACCTGCTCACCGATATGACGACAATGGAGACTGGGTTCCAGATCCAAGTGGATCTGTTTATAGACGTAGATGGGGAGATGCAGAGATCACTGCTGAAGTTATTTACTCCACAGAGGGAAGTGTTGGTGAGAAGCATGAGGTTAATGCTTTACACTTTATTCCTACAAAAAACCCAGTGAGAAATCTTGAATCTTACTCAACAATCTTCTCTCATCTTGCAACAAAAGAGGAGAATGATGCTCTTGTTTATGGAGTCGCTTATCCTATTGAGTCTACCTCTCTTACTGAGGATTATAAAGTAGAGGCTCGTATTCCTGGGTTTTCAGAACCAATTATTTGCGATCATTCTAATGTTCGATTATTCAAAAAAGGAGAGTTTTAATATGGATAGTTTCTTGCCTACTACAACAATAGATGCTGTATATAAAAACTTAGATTTAAAAGATTTTTTAGCGACCACTATTGACTCTTCTTATGATGGGGTTGCGATGTTGCGTCCTACAATCGAGCATTCTGACGATAGATACCTAAAAGATTTACTTTCTGGTGCAACAATATTTCAGTTCGATCGAATGGGGCTTGAAGGAATGCCAATCTTTAAGGTCATTTCTTCAACTTCAAACTATGCTGATAGCCGTATTGAACTTCCTTTTGCTCTGCTACAGAAGACCTCTCTTAATGACTTTAGACCATGGGAAAAAGATACAGTGGTTAAATATAGCGATGATGATGGTTGGGAAGTTGTATTAGACTATACAGGAACCGGGGAAGTTATTACACAGATCTTAAAAACAAGCGAGATTAAATCTCGTAAGTTTAGAGACTTAACCCATGGAAGATTGTACAATAGATATGGTAGTGTACCTTATGCATCAAAAGGTTATCATGGCGCTCTTCTGAATAAAGAACAAGCAGAGAAAACTGGATTTCCAGAGGGAACAGTTCTTCCTTTCCTAAGCTTCCACGGAGATATTGATGGCTTCGCAACTTGTAAGCTACATGGAACAGATGTAGAATTTAAGTACGGAGAGCTGGAATTGGTCCGTTCAAACTTTTTTCGGCAACTTAAAAATACAGGTGCGCTGGGATAATACAGGAATAATATTTAATAATTAGAGTCGATCATTTGATCGGCTCTTTTTTTCTTTAATTGTCCGTTGAACGCCCTCTTTGGTGGAAAAATACCAGGCCTCCACCTAAAAAATTCATGCTATAAACGACTTTTAAATTTCCGAGGGGATTTTCCGAAAAGCCACCCCCCATTTGTATTTTATTGTTTAAAATGATATAATTAATTATAAAGTTAAATTGAAAGGAATGATGTGAATGGCTCACGTAGTTATATTGGTTGGGGTAGCTGGTTCTGGTAAGGATACATGGGTGAATGAACGTTTAGCAGAATTAAGTAGTCAAGAATATGTGGTGCATTCTTCTGATGATATTAGAGAAGAATTATTTGGAGGTCTTGTACAAGATCAAAATGGAGTAGTATTTGACACTATGAAGAAAAGAACTCTTGATTCCTTAAACTCTGGAATGAACGTAGTATATAATGCTACAAATATTAATCGCAGAAAACGTGCCAATCTATACAAAGACTTAAAAGCTAAAGGACACAATGTTGGGATAGTCTTTTTCACAAGACCTCTGAACTGGCTTTTGCGAGTGAACAAAGAACGTCCTGTTGAAAAACAAGTTCCAGAAGAGGTAATCAAGAGAATGTATATTAACCTACAGATTCCACGCAAGACTGTAGATTGTGATGCTATTCTTTTAGAGGGACATCAATATTTCTCTGATAAGATTTTCGAGAACTACTATGAATCATTTGATGATATCATTGCTGACACAAAAGATGCAGATATTATTGAAGAGTTGATGTTGAACTATCAGCCACATGATACACCATATCACTTAGAAGATATCAATAAGCATATTACTATGACTATCGAAGCAGCCAAGTCGCCAAATATGAAAGTATTGGCTTTGTTTCATGACTTAGGTAAAGGTGTAGCCAAAGATGGTGGAAGATATATCGGACACGAAAACATTGGAGCAGTCTACCTATTGAACGCAATCTGGTTCTCTGGACAGACTTCAACTGACTTACCAGAAGTGGTATATCAGCATATGAATGCCCACCGTGGATTCACCGAGAATATTATCTCACGAAATAAGCTGGATAGTACTGTAATGGATCTTGCTACTTATTTTGCGAAGAATATCGACAGTCCTTCACGGATAACAGCAGAAGGTATGGAGGATAAGAGAAAGGCGACCCAGTAGCCTTCTCTTTCTCTCTTGGTTTTTACATAGAAAAGGAGAGTGTTGTTATTGACTATATACATTACTGATAAGCTGTGGGATCATGACACTTTAAATAAGATACTAAGACAACCCAAAGAACGAATAGCTGAGGGCTTTTACGGTGAAGTATTTCTAATTGAGTATGAAGGATTCAAGTTTGCTTTAAAGATGTTTAAAGATACTATGAAAGATGCAGATGTATTCGATTATGAGGTACTATACGATTTGCACCACCTACCTTATTTTCCAACTTTATATGCATACAGCGATGAAACTTGGATGCTAACTGAATATATAGAAGGAAATATCTTAAGAAATTCTGATAACCCCGCAATGCACTCTTTAAGCATGCTCGATCTATTTAGAACCTCAGCAGAATGTGGTTGGCTACCTCATGATGTTAAAGGAGAGAATATTAAAATCTGTGATGTTCTAAATATTCCTATCGTAATTGATGTGGGACACTTCGTACCTATACCAATAGAGGAAGTAGATTTAGCTGAACGGGCGGCTTGGGTCATGAGCCACTGTCATAGATTTCCTTCTGTATCTCAGCCACTACCAACATCATTTGAAAAATAATGTTTAAAATGATATAATTAATTATAAAGTAATAATAAGGAGATGGTTTTGAATGGAAACTTATAAATCCTATATGATGAGTAGCTATAATGATGATGAAGTTATTAGAATTTGTATTAGCGATGTAAGTGAAGAAGATTCCTTAGCGACTTATGATGAAGCAAAAGCTAAAAATATGGAAGTTTTGTCGGAACTCATTGATGATTCTTATTTTGAAAACGTTTCGTTTAGATTCTTTGTCGCTAAAAAACGCAAACTTAAATTACCAATGACCTTTTATGGTAGAACTGTTATTACCATTAAAAAACCAAAGTTCTGGGAAATTCCAAAGTATAGTTTAATAGAAGAAATTGAATTTGCCTTCGGAAAAAAGAAAAGACCCACTTGGAAAACATATAAAGGTAATTTGACAAATAAAGCATAACATGATATAATTAATTATAACCTAAAAAAAGAAAAGAGGAATTTTAATTGACTACTCAAACTTTATCTGTACAACGTGCGCTTGGTGAAATCAAAATCTTGGACGCTCGTATTCTTCGTCAATCTCGTGAAGGTCGCTACACTACGTACTTAAAGGGTGGAAAAACTGTTCGTGGGAATAAGGATGTAAAGGACTTTACCACTGAAGCTAAATCTCAGTTGCAGTCTGCGCAGGATCTTATCAAACGCCGCCGTGCAATTAAGGGAGCGATTGTTCAGTCAAACGCTATCACTCAGATTAATGTCGCTGGAATGGAGTTAACTGTTGCTGAGGCAATCGAAATGAAAGATTCTATCATCTTGGAGCGCACTCTGTTGTCTCATATCAAGAATGATTTCGTTCGAACTCAGAATACTGTTGACTTTGAGCGCACTAAGGCTGAAAATGAGCTGAATAAGCGGATCGAACTTGTTTTAGGAAAAGATGCGAAACAGGATGCGAACCTTGCAGACCAAGTAGCAGATTTGACTAAGTTGTTCTATGATTCAAATAAGGTAGAGTTGCTTGACCCTGCAAAGGTTGAGACCTTTATCGAAACAGAACAGAAGCGTATCGAAGATTTCCTTAACGATATCGACAATCTGTTGCTGGAGTCTAATGTTAAAACAAGTATTACAGTAGAGGCTTAGGCCTCTCTGTTTTACTTATACATAATAGGAGGTTGTTAAATATGAATCGTTTCTTTGAGGAATTTGGCACGAAAGCATTATTTGGTTTTGTAGTATTTTTTGCCTTAGCGATGTCATTTGCTTTTCTTTTCCTAATTTATACAGCTATGGGTAATTACTTCTTCTTGTTTCTATTAGGATTAATTGTATTTTACACAATAGGGCATTTTGTTTATGAAGCAATAGAGAATAAATAATTATTTGACAAATAAAGCTTAACATGGTATAATTATATTATAAATGAAAGGAATGATTATTTTGACTAAGAAAAAAGGAAAGCGCATTGGTCAAATGACTAATTCTCGACTGACATGGGCTATTAACCCTGTTACTCGTAAAACTGAAAATAAGAAAGCATATAAACGCAAAACAAAACACAAAGGAAAAGGTGATTATGCATGCTAATGACATAGCGAATAACACGAACGTTCAGACTATCATTCTTTGGGAGATGATATAAAAGAAAATCCCAACAAACTCTTATATGAGAAATCCTACAAATGGATTTTAGCGTATTAGCTAAAATATGATACCCAAGAAGGGTAATTCTTTCATAATTTATAGCTTATAGCTTATATCTCAGAGTTTACGTTTTAGAGCTTATATTGATTAAGGCTTATAGTGTATAGCCTATAGCTCGTAAAAATCCTTGATATTGGTGCAGGAGCCGAGTCTGACCAGGGGCCGTGTTCATCCACAGGGCTGCTATGTCATTCCCCTCAACTTCGGTTGAGGGTTTTTTATTTGTCTTTTTTTCTTAATAATGATATAATTAGTTATAAAGTTAAATAAGGAGGTAAAGATAATGGATGCGAAGAATGAAAAAAAATTCAGTAAAACCTTCAAAGAAAAAGTATTTAATAGCTTAGAAAAAGATGAAGAAAGAGCTAAATTGGCTAAAGCTCTGATGGAAAGAGCAAGTGAAAGAGCCACTAAAAAATAATGGTCTATGGTTTTCAAATCCAAGTTTCCATTTTGTATTTTAGTCAAAGGGGGAAGTTCAAATGCCTAAACTGAAAGACCAAGAATTTAAGTTTCTAATTGACCTGGCTCTCGACACTAAAGACGAAGAAATGTTCAAAGACTTAATGAAGCGACAAGAAGAAGGATCTTTTTTAAATTTTCCAAAAGAGCAACCAGTTAAGGAAGTGCTATCGTTTGCAGATCAAGAGAAACAACGCTTACTTAAAGATTTACAAACAATAATCAATGCATATAAAAATAAAACAGGTCGCTATGCTCTTCAAGGATTAATTGACGATGTAGAAGAAGCCATTAATCATGCAGACGAGCGTATAATGGATCATGAAATGAAAGAGGAAGGTATTATGCCTCTGCAATTTCCACCAGCAAAATCAATTGATTTTTTACCTACAATTCAATATATGGCGGTTTCGTATGAGACAGCTATGGAAGCATTTGAGAAACATTCTTTTCCGAATGAAAGCTTGGATGACTTTGTTGGCAGATACTTCTTTAACAACGAAGGACAGGATGAGTTCTAATGCCACTTCCAAAAAAACCATACAAAAATAATACTGCTATCTTCTACGCATTTGTAGTATTAGCAATACTTTATATTGGTTATGCTATCTTTCAAGGTGGAGCGGAATACCAAAAGGAGAAAAGAGCTTCTACTGAAGAGTATAGAATAGAGTATATTGAGCAAGTAGATGCCTTTCGTGCACTTGAGGAAGAACAAATTGATAACTTCTTAAAATACTATCAAAACCAAAACAATGAAGATGCTATCTCACTTATGCGAAGCTATGCAGAAGAGTTGCAAGGAACAGAAAAAGAAAAAATGAGATACTTTAGAAGCACTGAAGCACCTGCTGATTTCGTTGGATATCAAGCCTATAGCTACATGGCAAGCTCTTTAATTGCAGAAGGTTTAGATATTATTATTGAAAACAGTGAAGGAGAAGGTAGAGATTTTAATACCGGTGTTCTTCTATTAGAAAAAGGTTTAAACCTTATGCCAATTGTATCTGAGCGATATAATACAGCAAAGAATCTGCAAGAGGTGAAGGAAGACGTTGAAAAATAACGTTTAAAATGATATAATTATTATAGAAAGTTAATAAGAAAACATATTTTAAAGGAGAGATTTGTAATGGCGAAAACAACTACAATCACAGAAAAAGGTCAAGCAATTTTGAAATATTTGGCGGAAGCAGATAACCGTGATTTCCAATTCGGAAGAGATATCGCAGCAGGGACATTTTTACCGCCACGTTCAGTAACAGGCTCACTTACTTCATTAGTTAATAAAAACTTGGTGAGTAAACAAGATTCGAACATTGAAGGCGAAACAGCTAAAATGTACGCAATCAATAGTGACGGTCTTGAATTGGTAAAAAATGACTTTAAGGTTGAAACAGAAGATCAGTCAGACGAAGACTAACAAATTGGGGGGCTTAATTGCTCCCCAATTTTCTATTTTATAATACATAATCTACTCTATCCTCTTGGTTTAATTGAAAATTATTGTTTAATATGTTATAATTATATTATAAGTAATTAAAGGAAGGTGTTTTTTAAGTGAGTGAGACTCTATCTTTGATGGTAAAGAATATTGCATCAGAAAATAATTTTAAAGAACGAGGAATGATTTTCGCTCGTGCGCTAAGTGAAGTTAAAAACACTTTGAAAGATAAAGATTTAACTCTAACAGAAGATACCAACTATGATGAACTTTATAATTATACTATGAATCAAATGAAAGAAACTGATTTATTTCAAAAGTTAAATCCAAGTGGTGGAATTTTTAATAGCTACCATGGAATTCGTGGTGAAGATTTCACATATTCTTTTTGGTTATACATGACCTCTGTTATTAGAGCACAAAATCCAAGTGATGTACAAGTGTGGATTAAGTTTGGAAGTGCACTAAACAGCTATATTTATGATGTTTCATCATTCGTAAGACATATGGTTTCAGATAGTGCAATGCACAATAGGTTTCCAGTTGCTAAATTAATTAATGATTGTGGAGTCTTCAATAGAAAAGAGATTCAAACTATTTTACTTCACTTAATGGAGTCAGATACCTTCTTAGAAGCAATTATGAGACCCCATGGCTCTGAAAGTTTTTATAGAGTTGTTCAGCGTTTTAATAATATTCTCACACTACCTTTTAAATCTTGGGTTCAATTGGGACATATTTTCCGTAAGGTTGATATAATTAATGAATCTTTAGGTAGAAAAGAGGAGTATGATGTACAACAGCTCAGACAGAGTTTGCTTTTCGGTGCAGACATTGATGAAACTTTCAAGTATATTGACAGATATGTTCATGGAATGATTTCAGAAGTTCAACAAGCAGATGAAGATTTTGAATCTTCTGGAAATATTAGCGGTACAGTGATATCAGAATTTATTATTGCAATGGAACCAAGAGTAAAGGAAATATTTGACAGTAATTTTAAAGTCTCCACTATCTCTATGCCTTTGGACGAACTTCAATTGAAGTTGCTTTTACTTACGCAAGAAACTTTAAACGATAATAAGTATGGGTATTACGACTATGGAAGCTTCTATAACGCACATACTATTTATATTGGAAAACCAGACCCAGACGCAGCTGAAGCTTATTCGTTTCGTAAAGAATTACACAAAGAACTTTATCTTAGTGCTGTGGGCGGATATACTGAGGCTCTGGAAAACTACAATTTGAAATTACCTGTTTAAAATGATATAATTAATTATAAGTTAAATTTATTAAAAACAAACAAAGGGAGAGCGATAGAATGAATCTTGCTGAGAGAACTGACGTAAAAACTACTAAAGACAAAATGTTAGAGGCAATGTCTGTATCTTGGGATCAAATTGATACTTTCATTAATAACATTGAGTCAAGCTCAAGCGCAGATACTTTTAATGCTTGGGGACAAGATTGGTTGAGAAACAAGCGTGATATCTTCTTAGCTTGGGGAGAGAAACTTAGAATTGAAAAAGATGTAGAGCTTTCTCTTAGTGAAAGAGACGTTCGTCAAGAAATGAGAGCGATGATTGATCGTTTGCGTGAAGGCGGCAAAGTATCAGAAATTACTCTTGGCATTGTTAGTATCGCAATTTATTACCTCCCTTATGAAGACATCTTAGAAAATAAATTGTCGCAGAAAACAGTATTATTTAATATTACATTCGGAGCAGGAATGAAAGTCTCTAAAATGTTAGGTCGTTTAGTTAGTGATGATAAAGAAAAGTATGAGGTTCAAACTGCTTATTCTTTATCTGCTCAAAGTTTCAAAGCATCTGGTACTCTTGTAGTGTCAATAGATCCAATGGATATTCTTTGTATGTCTTTGAATCCTAACTCTGAGTGGAGATCTTGTCACAACATTGCTGATGGAGAATTTCGTGCTGGAGCAGTATCTTATTTAGTTGATAGCTCTACTTTTATTGCATATGTATATCGCCGTACTGGAGAGTCAAACTATCTTCCTGGTGTAGAGATTCCAAACAAATTGTGGAGACAAATGGGTTATTTCTCTGATAACTTAGATTTCATTGCTCTATCTACTCACTATCCTTCAACTAATAAGAACAATCGTAAAACACTTGTATCTGTTATTGAAGAAGTAATGGGTAGCGAGAAAACAGCTCACGGATTTATTGAGTCTGATGTTCTTGATGAACGTCCTCTGATGGTAAACTATGGTAACTTACACTATAACGACTTGAACAATGGTCGTTCTAATAAAGCTTACATGGTTGACTTGAATGGACACTCTAATGAGTTTGAGAGCATGAGAGAGTTCTTCGATAAGGAGGTTCACTCTGAAATGTTCCATGTTGGACAAGAAGAGGTTGCAACCTACTACAATGATAGCTACATCAGAGACTCTGGTTCATTGGATAGATACGAAGACGAAGATCGTTACGATGATGATGACTGGGATGATTGATCAATCTTGAGCAAGGCTTGTAAATTTAAAAATCTGATTTAAAAGGAGAAATGCTTATTATGACATTACTAAATGATATGAGCCGTGATTTGCTTAATGATGTATTAACACTTAGTCAAGAGGAACTTCATAGATATTGTAGAACATATCTTGGTTGCTTTTATGATGATAAAGAGGTATTTGAACATGAAGGAGAAGGAATGTATTTTGCAGGAGATATTCCAGTTCTTCTTGTAGCTCACATGGATACTGTACATGCAAGACAGCCGACAGTAGATTCTATCTTTTATGATACAGAGAAACAAGTAATGTGGTCACCAGATGGTATTGGAGCAGATTGTAGAGCAGGAGTGTTTAATGTTCTATCAACTGTTGCAAAAGGTTATAGACCTCACATTATGTTAACATGGGAAGAAGAACGTGGCGGTGTAGGTGCTACTAAACTTTGTGAACGATGGGGAGATAAATCTCTAACAGCAGAAGCTTTGTTGGTACAGGAACACATGACAGAAGTTAACTTTGCTATTCAATATGATAGACATGGATATAGCGAAGCAGTTTATTACTACTTAGACAATCAAGCTTTTGAGAACTATATCTCAAGCTTTGGATATAATACTCGAATTGGTTCTTATACAGATATTTGTGAAATCTCACCAGCATTTGGATTTGCAAGTGTAAACGTAGCTGCTGGATATGTTGATGAACATACTAAACAGGAATTACTTCTTGTGGATGAAATGTTGAGAACACAAGAGAAAGTAATTAATATCTTGAAAGATCAAATTAAGAACCCAACTTTCTATGAGTATAAAGAGAAAACTTACTACAGTAAGTATGCATATGGAACATCAAGTTATCAAGACTGGGATGAAATTGACTGGGAACAAGAAAGCGATTACAGTAGTGCGCAAAGGGGAAAGCAATCTACCGTTGGTGAATACTTCGAAGATGAGTTTCACTTCGAAACCGCCAACGATTTAGAACACGATGAAATCTGTTATTCTTGTGGGGAAGACTTACAAGAGGGCAGAAACTGGAGTCCTGCTTTTGATGAATATCAGAATATAATGTGTAAAAACTGTAGAGTCAAATACTTTGAAGAGTCTGCTGAAGTACCAGCAGAAATGATTTGGGGCGACCTACAAGAAAAAAAGTAAATAGAGAAGCAGATGCTGATGGATTTTATTGTCAGCATTGTGCTTCTCGAATAAATGATCCCCTCATTTATGAAGGACACTGTTCTAAAATGTGTTTGGAAGAAGCAATATATAAATTCTAAGGGGAAGGTCTTATGGCCTCCCCTATTCTTTCGTTAACTTACATACTTACAACTTGGGAGAGAGAAAATTTGGAAAAAACCTTACCTGTAACAAATAGTGAAATGAAAGCAATGATTGAAACACGTAGCTATGACTATATGACTGATATGGGAAATGCAAACTTTACTCAGTTATTGGAAGATAACTTAAAAAATAAAGAACATCTCTATAAGCTTATGGATTCTCAAGGAAGGGTTATTATACCTGTTGAACTTGAACAAGAAGGTGAAGCTCTAAATCACTTGGTTTCAAAGTTTATTCGATCACTGGGAATTACTTTGTATAATGAAATTAATACTCACTTCTCATACGATGAAATTATTGAAAATAGACTATCTGGAGAAAAGGTTCTTGAAAAATATGATTTAACCTTAACCACTGGAATGAAATTTACTAAGGCTTTGACAAAGATTATGGAGAAGATGAAGTACTCAATGGCTCAACGTGAGAAAGTAATTAATGACTACTCTCTTGTGTTGAATGAGAAAAAACTAAAAGGTATCTTAGTACTCTCTGTTAATCCAATTGATTTCTTAACAATGAGCTGGAGCGATAACTGGAGTTCTTGTTTGGCAGCTGGTGGAGAATACGAATCTGGAACAATGGGCTATGCCATTGATACCGATACAGTATTAGCTTTCTTTATATCTTCTAAGGACGAAGAAGCTCTTAAGAATAACAAATACGTAAACAAGAAATGGCGTAAGATGTTAATCCTAAGTGATTCAATGGTGGAAGACCAAGAGGGAAGAGAAAGTATACTGGCGAGCAAAGGCTATCCTTATGATGGGCCGATGCTAACTGATGAAGCTGTTAAACATCTATCTATTTTACTTTATGAGCGTAATATGGTAAAATATGAATATGAGAAAGTTTATAATAGAGTTCATACTTCTTTGATTGGCCCAGGCTATTCTGATATTGGTCTACGAAACAAGATTAATGTTTACTCTCTTTGTGAGGACTTGGAAGATGAAAAACACAAAGAAGGAGTTAAGATTCGATTTATCTTTGGCAAAGCTTATGACTGTATTCACTGTAATAGCTGGTCTGCTGATGCAGAAGCCTATGCTTGTCCCGATTGTGGAGGATATGAATCTTGTGAAGACTGTGGAGACGCTATGCCACGAGAAAGTGGATACTATACAGCTTATGGATATACGATCTGTGAATGTTGTTTAGATAATGATTATGCGTTCGCACAAAATGATGATGAACTTTACTCTACAAGTGATCTAACTTGGATTGAAAATGGAGAGTACTATGTTACAGATAGTTACGCAGCTAAGAACTGTGTAGTTTGTAAGGAATGTAAAGAAACATTTGAGTTAGAAGATGTAACTGCAACTGAAAAAGGGACTTTCTGTGATGATTGTTTAGATGAAGCAGTAGCAGAAGAAGAGATTTAAAGGAGGATACTATGAACTTTACACTCGATGATTTATATAATATGCTAACTGAGGAAAATCCTCAGTTGCAGATTCAGATTCTGGAGGACGGTAACATGGAAGTTATCGCTCCTAACAGTTTCACCGAAAATGTAGAAATGATGGAACAGCTTCAACTTCATATCATGAAGATTACAAGTATGGCCGCTTCAATGGGAATGTTCTTCCCGAGTGAGATTACATCAATGCTACAAAACTACACAGAGAATGGGGCAATTGAAAATGGAGAATAAATTAACTGGATTCGATTTACTAATCTTTTTATCTAACAACTTAATGCACATACAACAAAACCCAGAGGGCCAAGGTTTCGACTTCGTAGCAACACAGGAATTAGCGGATGCTTTATCTACAAGTGTTGGCTTTGAAATTACTGTTGAGTTGCTTCAAAAGATTTTGGCACAGTTTGCACAATATGCAAGCGATGTTAGCGTTGAATTAATTCCTAATGATGGCGAGGTACAATAATGAATAAAGCTGATTTGTTTCTATTAGATAATATCTATAAGATAATGAATCATGGTAGTTGGGATCAAAACCCCCGAGGAAAGTACGAATCTGACGGGGCGCCAGCCCACTCTAAATTCATTACACATGCTGTTGAAACTTATTACTTAAATGAAGGTGAGTTTCCAATTCCAACCCTAATGGATACTGCTCACAAAAGCGGACGAGGAGAAATGCTTTGGATTTATCAAGATGCCTCTAATGAGCTTTCTGTTCTCAAGGATAAATATAATGTTCATTGGTGGGACTTGTGGGACATTGGTGACGGCACAATCGGACAGAGATATGGCGCAACAATCAAGCGTTACGATCTAATGAACAAGTTTCTTACCTCTCTTGGAACAAACCCGTTTGGTCGCAGACATATTATTGATATGCTTCAAATAACAGACTTAGAGGAAACAGAAGGCTTGGTTCCATGTGCATTTAAGATCGAAGGAAGCGTTCGTAACATTGACGGACAGTTTTACTTTGATATGTTCCTAAGTCAACGTTCGAATGATTATGCGTCCGCAGGATATATTAATAAGTCTCAATATGTAAGTTTACAACTTATGATTTGTGGACATTTACGACATACCCATGGAATGAACATTGTTCCTGGTAAATTTACTCACTTTATAACAAACTTGCACATATATGATCGCCATTTTGATATTATGGAGGCAGTTGCGAAAAACGAAAGCACTGGCTTTACTCCACAAATGACTTTAACAGAAGATAAAGATTTCTTTAGCTATAAAGTTGAAGATATTGTAATTGACAAATATGAGCATCACAAGAAGATTCGAAAGCCTGAAATGGCGGTATAGGAGGAACTTATGAGAGACGTTATGCGCTTAGTAGAACGTCAGGAAGCTAATAAGAAGCTGGACTTTACAGCTTCTTTTTTACCTTCTGCTGACAGCAAGAATTTATACTTTAAAAACGACTTAGAGTATAATGATGAAATCAAAGCCTTAATCAAGGAAATGAGTGGCTTATTTACGGGTGATAGACCTGGGGTTCGTGTTAAATATTTATCTGATATGGATGCACCAAGTTGGACACAGAGTACGAGTAGCCCTGTATTTAAACCAATTACAAAGCACGACCTATTTGTTGGAGAAGATGGAGTTAGTCGTGAGGTTATTGTAGGAACTGAACTATTAACTTCTAACTATGATTTCTCTACTCTACCAGAGGACTATTCAAAGATTCTGGTTTTAGATAAACCTTATCTGTATGAATCAGAGCTAATTGATATCTTCCATTTAATTCTAATTGACTTTCCAAAACTTGGGACAGTTATAATTGAGAGGGATGATACTCCATTTGGTCGTATAAACCATGATAAGAATAACTTGGGAGCTATGTTAGCTACTTTCCAAGCCTTTTATGAATATGTCATGGGCGATGAAGAAGTAACAGAACGAGCTACGTCTATTTCTCAGCTTATGGTGGATATTTTCTACCAGAATGGTTTTAAAACACCAGAAGCTGTAGAACTACCTGTTTTCTCTATTAAAGTTCCACGAGGAATGTCACTAAAGCTAATAGAAAACAAAGTATTGAGCGAAGTAATCTTTGATTCTCCAGGAACAGAGTATATTTACTTTAATACTTTGAAACTTGCAGAATTAGGAGCAACACCTCAAGATGCACCTACATTAGCAGCTTTATTAATCGCCATTCTTGATGGTAGAAAGTCACTTGACTTAACTTACTTCATTAACGGATATATCGAAGAACTTGCTACACGAAAAGGGACACTCTATTGAGTGTTCCTTTTTTTGCGTTTATATAAAAATCTCCGTCTGACGTCCTCTTTTGTCGAAGGAACAGATGCCCCCTCCAATTTTTCCTTACGTTAAACCGAGATTTGAGGTTGCCCAGACTTTTTCCGAAAAGCCACCCCCCTTCTTATTTATTGGAACTTCTTATTTGAACTTTTATATTTAACATGATATAATTAATTATAAAGTAATAAAAGTACAAAATATGATATTGGAGTGGTGTTAAATGTGTTATATTTGTGAAAGAGAATCTGTTTTTGAAATCTATGGTAAATGTGTAGATAGTTTAGCCAAGAGAGAGAAAGAGAATCCTGGTTTGCAGAGACTCGTTGATCTTGACTATATTCACAGTAGCATTAAATATAAAGAATATACTGATGAACAAGTAGATTACCTTGAAGCCAAGTGGTCTTTGTCATTAGTTACTCGTTTTAGATACCGTACTAACTTATTTCAAATGAAAACAGATACTATTTGTGAGGAGCACAAGGATTTAGCTAAGAAATTAATTGAGCGGAATATAATTGTAGTTAAGAATGGGGAGGCCTTTCAAATTAGGGATGCGAGTTTTTTATAGAATGGAGAGAAGTATAAATATCTCGGAAAGGAGTTAGGAGAGCTAAATGAATAACGTAGGCAGTCATAAAGGTGTTAACTTATTCGAACGTAATCCTCAGCTTCTTGAATCCATCTCGTTAATTCAACAAAAGAAAGTAGCTGAAGAAGACTGGTTTAAAAATGAAGTTGACACTTGGTTTTTCCCAGCAGAAGCAACATCGAAGATCAATCATCGCCCAGATCCTTTCGACAAAAAATCAGCGACAGCAATAGCCCTATCTATCCTATTGGTTATTCCAGCAATTGTTTTGGCACCATTCTGGATTCAAGCCTATAAGCGTAGAGCTAAAAAAGTAGAGCATATGCGAGATGTTCAATTCAAGTTGAACAGTATACTACCAGCTCGTTTAAACACAAGTCGTGGCGACTATATTCCAAAAGCATATGAAGACTATCTTCCAGATTTAATGGAAGAAGGACTGGTGTTTGAAAGAGTGGCATCAACTTTAGAACTATCTATGATGGAAAAATAGTCTAAGTTGAAAATCTAAGTTAGAGAGCAGTTAAAAGCTCTCTAACTTATTTTCTTTTGTAAGATATTTCTAACCTTTTCTAATTGAATTTATAAACTTCTACATATCTTAAAACGAGAGAAAGGAGTATTTTTATGAGTGAAATTACATTCCAACAAAATACAATAGATATGGCAATTTTTTCTGCTGATGTTCGTGGAGCTATTGGACAAAATGGTAGTCTTATATATAGAAATTCTAAAGATATGAATTTTTTCAAAGAAAAGACTGAGAATGCTTTTTTAGTCATGGGTAGTCAAACCTATTACTCCTTGCCTTTTCCAAAGCTTTTAACTGAACGAAATAACATTGGTATAATTCTAACTCGAGAACCAGAAAAGTTCAAAGATAGACTACCCCCACATTATTTTGCTATGACAGAGGGGGCATTTTTAGATCCAGTTGCTTTTATTTCTGTTCTTCTTGAACAGTTAGACTATGACGAAGTTATCAGAGCGTTCCTAAATAAGAAAATTATAATGATTGGTGGAGCATATCTATACAATCAGTTAGATAGATTTGGGGTTAAAAGAGTTTACTTAACAAGATTCAAAAAGACTGACTTGACAAAAGGTGATACGTTTGTGGACTTGACCCAATCTATATTTAAACGTAGACCGCGCCTCCTATATCGAGACAGAGATATTGATATTTTAGAATATGTGGTTTAAGCAACCTCCCGAATTTCGGGGGGTTATTTTTTTATTATCAAGAGAGACTTAAAAGGAGGAAACAAAACAATGGCTACACATTTAGATCGGAATGATTATATTCAAGGTTTAACTCCACCAACAAACCTTGTTCCCGAGTTTATTGGACAAATCTATATTGATACATCTGTGCCTAAAGTTTACCAGGCAGTAAATTCAAACACAAATGGCTGGAGAGCAATGGCTTTTGAAGGACACACTCACGAAGCTAAGGATCTTACATGGCTTGGGCCGGTGGTTCAACAGTATGTAAATGAAAGCGGTATTGAGGCTGCACTGGATGCTTTAAGAAGTGGAAATAATCACTGGAATGGAGCAAACAACTTTCAATCAACTTTAACACTACAGGGAAGTAAAATTTTAAGCGAACAATCAAGTATTGGAGATTTAATGGATGTTGACTTAGAATCTAATCCTGTATCTTCAAATGCTACTGTATTTGGTTGGACAGGTTCAGCATGGGGCGCTGTAGAAGTAAGTGGAGTTACGCCTTCAAGTGGCTCATTGGACTTTTCTAACTTCATTAATCGTGCTGAAATTGCTAACGACCTAATTACAAATGCTAATGACAAACCTTTATCAGCTGCTCAAGGTGTAGCTTTAAAAGCTTATGTCGATGATACTTTTGCTCCTAAAACACATAGTCATACTGGCTATGCTGCTACAGGACATACCCATGACAACTACTACGATAAAAATAAAGCAGAAGTTTTACGATATGGTATGTCATTTGCTGATGTAGTTAACCCTCTGTATGCTTCAACTCAACAAGGTGGAGCAATCGCAGTTAAGGTTGCTGCTACATCTTCAGATTCTCATAAGATTGAAATCGGTGGATTAAACGGAGAGCCAGCAGATATGTATATGGGTGGCACAGCTGACACACCAGGAAATGAATTAGTTCTTAATTTTGAAAGAGTTCGTATTCCTTCTGGTAAATTATTAACAGATGCAGCGGCTGGTCGTATTATCTTCTCACCAATCCGTATTGAAACAATTTCTGGAGTAGGTACTAAGTATGTAGCAAATTCAAGTGCTCGTGAATATGGTATGCACTTAGCCAACACTTCTATTGTAGGAGTTAACCAAATGGCATTTGCACGTCCAGCACAAGGAGTAAATGATGGTTTACTATTCCCACGCTCTCACGCTGGTAATACACAACCTTCCGAAGTTGGATACTACAACTATCTTTATATCTTAGATGATTTAATGCATACAGATGCAACTCTTGCTTCTACTAAGAACTATATTCAATTAAATGGTCGTAAGATTTTCTTTACAACAGTAGATCCTGGTAGAGATGCAAGCGATGGGGATATTTGGTTCTCTATCTAAACCAAGAGGAGGAAGAAAGATGAATGTTAGAGTTCGGCGCTCCGATGGAACTTGGGAAAAGATTGACCTATCTTCTGATATTGTTTCTCGAAGAAATGCTAACAATAGTTGGCATAGCTTTAATCCTAAGAATAGAAAAGTTATAAGCAAGAAAGTAGATAGAGTCTGGGAAGACCAAGTTCCTAAAACACGATATAATAGATAACCTCCTTCGGGAGGTTATTTTTTTTTGTAAATTGTTGTTTAATATGTTATAATTAATTATAAAGTAAATAAGGAGTGGAGAAATGTTAAAGTTTGAATTAATCAAACCAATAGCTAAGGATAGTAAGCCCAGTACATTCGAAGTTGTCGTAACCACCATGCAGGGTGACGCTGATAACTTTCATTATCTTAAATTATATAACTTTAAACGAGATAATGCAAATGATATGGCTTGGCTTGAGTCTGTATTGCGTTGGGGGCCGAAACATAGTGAAAAAGGTATGGGACATCATGAATTAGAAGATCATTCTATTATTCAAGAAATTATGTTCGGAGACGAAATAATGGACTTTGAGGAAATAGAAAAAGGTATTGAATCAGGGGACATAGAACCATATAAGGATTGGGATATATTGCCTAAGTTCTTCTTGGATATGACACCAAAAGAGAAGACAGAGTATATTGAAAGTATTGAAGGTAAATATTTATATCCTGCTTATGGATGGGACAATCCTTATTCTTCATACTGGCAAAGTGATGAATATTATAGAGACGCTTATTATAGCTCTAAAATTAAATTTATAGACGAAGACTTAGTAGAATGGAATGTAAAATTTGACATTATTGATTAAAAATGATATAATTATTATATAAGTTATTAAGAACTTTATAAATATAGAGAGAGGAAAGTGCTTATTATGACAAGAACTATTACTTCCAGTTTTTATTGTTTAAAATGTGCGACTAAAACTGCTTTACCCAGAAAGATGTCTCGAATGAGAGAAAAGGGACATTTCAAGAAAATCTATTGCATCACTTGTCGAGAGGAAATTAATCATCTTGAGGTACGAGAGTTTGATGTAGATTTTAGTGTAGATAAGCTTAAAGCAGATATTGAAAATGGAGCTTACGATGAAGCAAATAAAGGTATTCAAGAAAAGGGGATTTTGGAAAATGAGAAAACACTATAAGTATGACGCAGAAACTATGAAGGCTGTTGTAACTTTGCATGATTCTAAGTTGGGATTAGATGCAAGGGGAGTTGCAGTAGCGCACGAAGATGATAAAGCATTTGCTACTGAAAAAGTTGGCTTGAATTTAGCTGAAATGAAGGCACATGAAATTATGTACTTCAAGAAAGCTAAACACCAAATCGACCAAGCTGAACGTTTGCGCAAGCAAGCAGACATATTGGAAGAAGCGGGAGCTATCAATATTCTCAAATCTGTTGAATTGGAAAAACAACGTGAAGGTTATGTTGCTCACAAAGACGAGTTTTTCCGAAAGATTGAAACTAACAGAGAGACTCCTTATCAACCAACAAACTTTGAGCAACTGGGAGATTTAACTAAGGAATTAAGTATTGATCAAAAAGCAGAGATTGCGAAACAAATTATGGAAGGTGGAAAAAAGTAATATGAATCCAGAATTACAAAAACAAGTAGACGATCATATTAAACGAGTGGTTGAACAGGTACATGATTCTTACTCAGGAATCACAGCTGATCTAATTCGTAGCCTGTCTGAAGCACGTTTAGATATTGTTGCTTTGAGTCAGCAAAATGATCTATTAGCTAAACAGGCTCAAGCAACAAGCGATCAACTCAACGAAACAGTTGAAAAACTGACAGAGGCAGAAAATGAACTACAAGTGCTTCGTCCAGTTGGACCACCAACAGATGGGGATTCTAATTAAAGCCATCTTTAATGAATTTGATTTAACTTAGCCCCTTAAATGGGGCTATTTTATTTTTATTGTTAAATATGATATAATTAATATATAAGTAAAGAAAGGATTGATTTTGGTTATGAATAAAACTGTTGAGAAATATGAGAAAGCTGTTGGCGATATCAAAATATTAAATAGACAGTTCGCGGCTTTTACCAAAACTCACAAATTTGAGAAAGCTATGCAACGTAAATCAGTATTATCTCCAGGAAAAACTACTCAAGTATTTTATAACGAAGGTCGACCTATTTGGGACGCATTTTTGAGAGAAGAAGGTCGAGTATCTGGTTCAGTTAAAGTAGATGGAATTGATAAAACAACTCTAATGAATGATGTTGTAGCTATATTGCCAACATTAGAGTCGATTGACGAATTTAAAATGATTGATTTCAAGAAGAGAATCGCGGCCATTAGAACATCAGAAGCAGACTTTGAAGTAACAAGTACTCAACACAGAGACAAAGTTATTGAATACGATGGAGAGACTAAAATTGTTGGAAAGCTCAAACCTCATGTTGAACAACTTGCAGATAAGTTGTTAGAACTCGATTATACTATGGTTCAGTTGAAGAATAACATGGTAACAATTGAGACAAAAGATGGGGAACAACTATCGGTTAAGATTACTCGTAAAAAGAGTCGATTATTTTAAAGGAGGAAGTTAAACTATGGCTTACGGAGTTATGAAAGTTTCATCAGGATTTAAGGTTATAGACCCAGCTTTAGAATGTAGAGAAGATTGGATTTTTCAAGCCTTCTTATTAGGATATAAAGATAGTCCCACTCCAGCAATGGATTTTGTAACATATGTATCAGAAAAGTATCCAAGTGTAGATATTCTAAGAGAGTTCTATGTAACCGACCAAAATCGTTACCAAGAAGTGTGCGGTTTTAATTTAACTTTTGGCAATAAAAAAGAGGCTACGGCCTATGCTGAAGAGTTGAATGTGTAAACAAGCAACTATAGACGTATGAGGAAGGTTTGGCAAAGCTTCCTCTCCAATACGCTGTTGTTAAACGTAAAGGAGAGCATTAATGTTGAAAAAGAAGAATGGAATTATTATGGCGCTAACATTATCGGGTTTACTTATTCTTGGAGGGGGAGTATTCGCTTATGAAGAAATCCAAGAAAAAGAAGAAATGGTAGCTGTCCAAAAAGAAAACCTTTCCCAATTAGAGACAGAAAAGGAAGCTTTAGAAAAAGATAAAGCTACTAAGGAGAAAGTAATTGCTGATAAAGATAAAGCAATCGAAGAAACAAAGAATACTCTGTCTGACAAAGAAAAGGCTTTAAAAGAAAAAGAGAAGGCTCTTGAGGAGAAAGAAAATGCTATTAAGTCTAAAGATGAGCAGATTCAAAAACTTAAAGAAGACTTATCTGCTAAAGCCAAGAGAAAAGAAGAGGAGTTAAAGAATAAAAAAGAGGTTGTCGTAGCTTCGGCTGCTCCAACCTCTTCTGTTGTTCAAGTCTCTGCTAAAAAAGAGGACACCATTGTACCAAGTCGCTCTAATGATGAACCATCGGGGCGAACTTTCTATGTTGAGGCTACAGCTTATGTTGCACTATGCGATACAGGATGCACAGGGATTACCGCAACTGGTATTAATCTATTAGAGAACCCAGGATTAAAGGTAATTGCCGTTGACCCTTCTGTTATCCCTCTTGGTTCTAAAGTCCACGTTGAAGGTTATGGCTATGCCATCGCTGGAGATACTGGTGGAGCAATTAAAGGTAATAGAATAGACCTTTATATGCAGAACCATGCTGATGCTGTGGCATATGGTAGACAGCAGATCAAAGTTACTATCTTGAAATAAAACTTGCTTTTTACTCTATATTGTGGTATAATTAATTATAGAGTAAAAAGCTTTCATACATATTGTGGGAGCTGATATTCATGGTTATTTTAACTCAAACCCTTTGAGTTGAATCCTATATGGATTACCGAGATATATAAGGAGGAAATGATATTGACTACTGTAATTAAAGATAATGGTAAAAGACGTTTAGAGTTTGACTCTCAACGCTTAACCGATTCTCTTTTAAGCTATTTTAAAGACCTATCTATTTCGAAGGAATTTAAAGAGCTTTATATTAACAAAACTGTGAGACAGGTAGCAAGTAAAGACTTGATTGATTTCAAGGATATTAATAAACTTGCAATTAACAATGCGTTAGAGCTTGTCATGGAAATTAAAGACGAAGATGATGTAGTAGATGTCAATCTTTTAAGCAATACTCAATTTCAAATGGTTGCTAAAAGAGTTTTACTAAATTCGCTTTATAAGCGAGCAGCGAAGAACCGTAGTTATGACCCAGATCATAAGTATGGAAATTTCTTTGGTTTGGTTTCAACTTTAGCTGAAAAAGGATTGTATCATACTAATCTTTTAGAGAGCTACACTAAAGAAGAATTGCAAGAAGCTGGCGAATATATTAAAGCAGATAAAGACCAACTTTTAACTTATGCCTCACTTTATCACATGAGTGAACGATATATCGTTCGAGATAAAGATGAATCTCGTTCAATTTATGAGTTGCCTCAAGAACGCTTTATGATTATAGCTTTGGCTATTAGTCGCTTAGAAGATCCTTCTCGTAAAATGGGCGATGTATTTGATCTATATGATCTTTTATCTGACTTGAAGGCAACAATGGCAACTCCTACTTTCTCTAAAGCAGGACGAGTAGATGGACAATTCTCAAGTTGTTTCGTATTAACTACAGAAGATTCACTTCGTTCTATTTATGATGATAACACTGATATTGCAACACTATCTAAAAATGGTGGCGGGATTGGAATCTATTATGGTAAGCTACGAGCTGCCGGTTCTGATATTCGTGGTAATAAAGGCGTATCTGGCGGGGTTATTCCGTGGATTAAACAACTTGATAATACAGCAACTTCTGTTGACCAGTTAGGTCAGCGTAAAGGAGCTATCGCAGTATATCTTGATGTATGGCATGCAGATGTTTTAGATTTCTTGGAGCTTAGACTTAATACTGGAGATCCAGCTAAACGTGCTCACAACGTATTTACAGGACTATGCTTGCCAGACTTGTTCATGAGTCAAGTAGAGAAAAAGGGCGATTGGTATTTATTCGATCCTCACGCAGTGAAAACTATTATGGGATTCCGTCTTGAAGATTTCTACGATGAAAAACTTCTTAAAGATGGAGAAACACCTAATCCAAGAGACCATGCTTTTTCATTCAACTATTTCCGTTGTGTAGACTCTAACGAACTACCTAAGCGTAGAGTTCCAGCACTGGATATTATGAAGAAAGTTATGATTTCACAACTTGAAACTGGTATTCCATATATGTTCTATCGTGATACAGTTAACCGTGACAATCCTAACAAACACGCAGGTATGATTTACTCATCTAACCTTTGTACAGAAATCCAACAAAATATGTCTCCATCTGAGGTTACAGAAGAAATTGTCGAAGATGGCAAAGTTATCATTACTAAGCAAATCGGAGATTTCGTAACTTGTAACTTATCTTCTCTTGTTTATAATAATATTATTGAAGGTAAGTTGACAGAGAAAGACATTAAAGAATTACAGAAAGTTGTTCACATCTTAGTTCGTGCAACAGATAATGTTATTTCTGTAAACACTCTTCCAGTTCCACAAGCTGACTTCACTAATGAAAAATATCGAGCAATTGGCGTTGGTGAACAAGGTATCGCAGCTCTATTAGCTAAACTTGGTATTCCTTTTGATAGCCAAGAGGCAGTAGATTTTATTGCTAAACTCGAAGAATATACAATGATGTTTGTCATTGAAGCTTCTGCTATGTTGGGCGCTGAAAAAGGCTCATATAAAGCTTATGAAGGTTCAGAGTGGAACACAGGGGCTTGGTTCGAACGTAAGCCATTGAAACTTGCTGGTTGGGATAGAGTTAAGAAATTAGCTATGATAGCTATGAGAAATGGATACTTGAGAGCGCCAGCTCCAACAGGTTCAACTTCATTACTTGCTGGTTCAACAGCATCAACAGAAGCTATCTTTGATATTATTTTTATGGATGGTAAGAAGGATGCGGCTGTACCAGTTGTTGCTCCAGACTTAGATATTATGACTTACTTCTTCTATAAACCAACGATTCGCATGGCTTATGAAGGAGAAAGAGATTTAGGTCATATGTGGGCTATTCTACACAATGAACAACGTCAAGTATGGATTGATCAATCTTCGTCTTCTAATATCTATGTAGCAGATAATGTACAAGCTAAAAACTTCTTGCGTCTTCACATGGAACACTGGAAACGTGGAATTAAAACATCTTACTATACTCGTTCACATGACTCAGACAGAGAAGATTCGTGCTTGAGCTGTAGTGCCTAAGAATTGGGAGTAGTCATTGACTGCTCCTATTTTTTTGACTTTCTGTATTTAAAATGATATAATTGTAATATAGTTTAAAAAGAGAGGATTGTTATAATTGACTGTAAGAAATATATTCAACCCAGATGCACCGAACGTAGCAAAAATGTTTGCACCCCAGTCAGGACTTTTATATTGGGATGAACAACTACCGATTTACTATGAACAATACCAAAAAATGACAGGAAACTTTTGGGTTCCTATTGAGACATCGTTGGCTCAAGATAAATTGGATTGGAATGCCAAGTTAAATGAAAGCCAAAAAGAATTGATGAAAAGAGGTATCTCTCAGTTAGTCCTATTGGATTCTATTGCTTCAAAGATAGATGCTCGGTTAGCTAACTATGTAGAAAACACAGCAGTTGAGGCTTTGATTAACTACATTAGTTCACAAGAAACAATTCATAATGAGTCTTATACCTATATTTGTACTTCATTTATGACGAGAGAAGAAGCTCAAGAAGTTTTTGATCGACCTAAAAATGATGATAAGGTTTTGGCAGCTACTAATCGTATTTTAGAGGTGTTTGATGAATTTAATGCTGATAACACCCCACTAACCTTTGCTAAAGCTTTGGTTGCAATGGCAGCTTTAGAAGGTATTCGATTTACAAATGGTTTTGTACCTTTCTATTACTTGAATCGAAACAACCTAATGCAAGGTACTGGAACTATTATTAACTTTATTAACAGAGATGAAGCACAACATAGTTATACTCAAACAGCTATTGTTCGTGATGTTTTAACTCAGTATCCAGAATTTAATAACAAAGATTTTGAGAATTTTATATATGACCTATTTAGGGAAGTTGTTAAAGCAGAGCAAGAACTTTCTCATTCAATGTTCGCTGACTTTACAGACCTTGATTTAGTAGAAGTGGAAATGTATGTTGAATGGAGAGCAAACTCTATCTTGGCTAACTTAGGATTAAATAAAATCTTTGATACTAAGAGAAATCCTATGAAGTGGATCGAGGTTATGGATCCAAACAATATTAATGCTACTAAGGTAGACTTCTTTGAAAAGCGTGTAAATAATTATTCCAAATCAGACAACTCTAAAAATGGGTGGGATCAGTTGTAATGACAAAAACTCTATTAATCATTGCTGAAAGTCTGTCGGGAAACACTAATAGCTTTGTAGAACGCATTCAGGAAGAGTACTTAGGTTGGCATATCTATGTAGCTACTCCCTATGAAATAGATTATCCTATTTTATACCAAGGTTGGGATAAAGTTATGATTGGATGTTATACATGGAGCAATGGAAAGATACCAAGAGAGACAAAAGCAATGGTTATTGAGTTCCGTGATTTCTTCTTGTCGCAAGATTTACTAATTTTTGGTAGTGGTTGGAGTATTTATCAAAACTACTGTGGAGCTGTTGATGGTTTAAGTATTATCTTAGACCACAAGTTTCCAACTATTAAATTTGAATTGATGTATGATGCCGAGGTTGAGGTTGAAGCAGAAGAAACACTAAAACTATTTATGGGAGAGACAGCAAATGTATAACTTTTATGACAAACAATTAGACTCTAAGATTCTTATTCTATCTAAAGGCGCTGGATGCAAGTATTGTACTCAATTAAATATGTTCATGGATATGGCGCTGGACAAAGAGTATAACGATAAAGTAGTAAAAATTCTTGAAGATGAAGACAAGGAGTTTTATGATCGAGTTGTTGCTGGGGAGCAGTTTATGCAAGCCCCTATGATGATTAATTTGGAAACAGGAGAGAAACTGAGCGGCTTTGATCCTTCTCAAGTTATCAAGATGTTACAAAGTGCTTAAACTGGGAGTCCTTAATTGGACTCCTTTATTTTTTTGGTTTAAAATGATATAATTAATTATAAGTTAAATAGAAAGTTGTGATGTTTTATGACAGGATTATTATTATTGTTTGGAATGAAGTTGGCGGATAGTATGCTCGCCACAATGAAATCAGTATTTACCTACCAGGGACGGGCTTACTGGGCCATGTTCGCCGTAACAGGAAGTCAACTTATGTATCTCCTCTTGGTCACTCAGATGAACAATACTGTATCCGCATTTATTGTTGTTGGGTTGGCTGTTATGGGAGGACAGTTCTTGGGTATGCGCATGGGCGAAAAAATGCGTAAAGAATCAGTATGGAGAATTGATACAATTATTCTCTTTGAAGAAGGAATTGAGTTTGCAGATAAACTTAAAGAATTAAACATTCCTTGTACTACTACGACAGCGTATATGAATGGAAATAAGGTTTTGAAGGTTACGGCTTACGCAGAAAACAGAAGTCAAACAAGCCTTGTAAAATCTGAAATTCCAGTTGGCTCGATTGTAGATGTTATTGAAATCAAGAATCACATTACAACTTGATTTGAAATAAAATGTTAAAAATGATATAATTAATTATAAGTTAAAAAAGGAGTTGTTTTTGTTTATGAAAATTACTAATGAGTTAATCAAACAATACAAAGAGAATGGTTTAATTACTGTTCGACATCATGAACAATATCCAGAATTGGTTATTTTAAACTACACTCCAATAGCTGCTTATGCTCGTAACTGGGACGAGTTCTTAATTCGTTGCAGAGGACTAATTTTTAATACTGAAACAGAAACTGTGCTTGCTAACCCATTCAAAAAATTCTTTAACTACGGTGAGACTCCAGAAACTTTGGAAGATCACGGAGACGAGTTTGAAGCTATGGAAAAGATGGATGGCTCACTCGGAATTGCTTATGCCTATGACGACAAAATCATGTGGGCAACTCGAGGATCTTTCCACTCTCCACAGGCTAAAATGGCTCAAAAGATTTGGGATACAAAGTACAGTAAGCGCACAATTGTCGAGTACCAAATAGTACAGTCTCTCACTCTCTTAGCTGAGATTATCTATCCAGATAATCGTATTGTTGTTGATTATGGAGATATGGAAGATTTAGTTGTTATTGGTATGATTTGGAACGATGACTCAAAAGATTTAAATCATGATGATATGGTACGAGTTGCCAAATATTGGAAAATGCCAACAGCTAAGGTTTTCAACTTAACCTTTGAAGAAATGTTAGCTAATCAAAAGACTTTATCAGCTAACGATGAAGGATATGTTATCCGCTTTCCAGATGGTTTCCGTATGAAAATTAAAGGTGAGGAATATGTTCGTGTTCACAGAATTGTCTTTGACCTTTCAGATAAGAATTTAGCACAAGGTTGGAAAGATGGAGACATCACAGCAGTCTTAGCTTCGATTCCAGAAGAGTTCCGTGACGATTTTGAGAAAAAAGTCGATGAATTGGAAAATCTATTCGAGAATACTCTTGCTCTATTCAACTCATACTTGATGGATCATATCGAACAAGAAAGAACAAATAAAGATTTAGGATTGAATCAAGATATTGCTCCAGACTTTAAAAATGCAATGTTTACTGTCTTAAATAAACGACCAATTGAGCAAGCTCTTGAGCAACTTAAGGACATTGCAATAAAAAGATTCCTCCCTTCTTCTCATAAATAGAGAAGAAGGAGGTTTGTTTTATGGCTAAGGTGCAATACTCAACAAGATTTTTCTGTCCTACTTGTAAAAGAGTAGATGGCCGAAATCAAATGCTTTATTTTGACGAAGAAATTAATTTACTTCGTTGCGAACGACATAAGGATTACATTAAAAAATGTAATTGCAGAATCAAAGATATGATTTATTTTGAAACCTACCCAGAATCAGAGGAGGAATCAATCGCTATGATTGAGGAATTGGAAGATACTAATGAGGTACAAGCAAAAATAGACCAAGAGGAACAACTGGAATACGAGTATGCTATGGCTATTAATGAAGCTATAGGCGATAATTTTGTAGAAGGATTTGAATTTAAAGAGGGAGCTTAGGCTCCCGCTTTTCTTGTTTACATAGGAGGAGGAATTATTAATGGATAAAGAGTATGTTTATATTAAAATGACAGCAGACCCTTATTACGGTACTTTTATTGAAGAAGGCTTCTTCGTAAATACCGACTTATATGTTAAGTACGAAGGAGAAATTCTTGGTGCCGCTAAGAGTCATAGTTGGCATGAGCGGGCTGGAAAGCACTCAGAAACTGAAGTAGACCACGTTGAAGTTATTAAGGTTACAGAAGAAAACTTATACGACCTCTCTATGATTGATCTTAATGATTATATGTATGAGCGCTTTTATGACTTCATGACAGAAGAAGATAATCTTCAATTCCAAGAAGACCAGTTTATTCGCATGGAGCCAAAAGCAATGGTAACGATTACTAAAGAACGTTATGAAGAACTATTAATGATGGAAAGCGGTTTGAATACCATTATGGATTTAGTTGACAATATTCGTTTAAAATGATATAATATTATTATAAGTTAATTAAACTTAATAAAAAGGAGACAGACAAAATGGCTAAAAAAGTAGACTTTTTCAAATGCTTTTCAATTAATCTTCATAATTTCTTGAAAAGCTCAGGTATTAAACACATGAATAAGGATGTTCATGATTCTGGAATCAATGTTGGTATGCCGGATGGTACATGGCGTTCATTTTCAAGTGTTCATGAAGCTCATAAGGCAACTGGCTTAGATCGAAAAGATTTAGAAGATGTTAGAGACAATCTTTTAAACTCAACAGATGTTAAGCAAGCTGAAATGGGAGATTACAAATTTTCTAAGCGAACTCGTGTATTCTGGGTTTATCTTTCAGACGAGAAACTTGATCGAGCGTTGCGTATCTGGAACGAGACCGGCCCTAAAAGCAAATAATTTGATTTGATGGTTTTAATGTGTTATAATATATATAAGAAGTAAAGTTTCAAGGTTTTAAATATCATGTTGACTTTATAAGTTAAATATGATATAATTATTAAGAAGTTAAAATATTATTATTGGAGGAAAACAAAATTATGGTGAAATTTAAGAATACGGTAACAGTAGCAGGTACTTTGGTAGAAGCGAATTTGACTCAACGCACAAGTGAAGGTTCAGGTCGAGAATATATTCGAGGTTCAGTAAGTATCCAGAATTCTGATGAAAATGTAGTTAAAGTACAAATCTTCCAGATGTTTGATAAGAAAGATAAGTCTAAACCTGGTAACTTTGTACCAGACAGTCGCTTTAAAGATGTAGCTAAGTTGATGGATCCAGCTACAATCGGAACGAATGTTCAGATTTCTGCTTCATTTGCTAATAACATTTTTGTTAACAACGAAGGCGAAACTGTTAAGTCTGTAAATGTTGATGGTGGATTCTATCGTATTCCACATTCTGGAGCAGGAAAAGCTGACTTTGCAGTAACTATGGTTATTCGTTCAGTTCAAGAAGAATTGGATAGAGAAACTCAAGAACCAACTGGTTCAGCTTTGGTTAAAGGAGAAACATTTGCTTTCAATGGTGTAGCAATTCCACTTCAACTATTTGTTGATAATCCAGCAGGAGCTAAATATTTCTTAGATCTTGATGTTTCAGAACCAATTCTAACTGAAGTATGGGGTAAAATTGAAAACAGTCAATTGCCACCAAAAACTGTAGAATCTGCTTTCGGTGAAGCTCAAGTAATTGAGTCAACATTCACTCGTACTCGCAGAGTAATTACAGGAGCAGCTGTTGAGCCACACGAAGTTGACGAAGAAATTGCAAACAAAATTAAAGAAGGCAAGCAAGCTTATCAAGTTGCAATTGCTGATGCAGAAGCTTATCACAAAGAGCGTCAAGAGTCTAACTCAGCGTTTGGGAATAGTAAAGCACCTGCTTCAAGTGATGCTGGAGCAAGCAAACCAAAATCTGGCGGATTTAACTTCTAAGATTGGTGTAGTGAAGGATAGACTTGAACTTCGGTTCGAGTCTTGACTTGAAGACAGCAATCTTCGTAAAAAAGAACCTATCTAAAGGAGAGATTTTATTTTATGTCAATTTTTGATATTACTCCTCACCAAGTCTCGAGAGATTTAAGAGGATACTCAGTTTTACTTTATGGCGATCCAAAGTCAGGTAAAACATCAACAGCAGTTAAGTTTCCAAAGCATTTACTTTTAGCTTTTGAGAAAGGTTATGCCGCTATTCCAGGAGCTATGGCACTTCCAATTAATACATGGCCTGAGTTCTTACGTGCTTTACGAGATTTGAAGAAACCAGAAGCAAAAGAACAGTTTGAAACAATTATTGTTGATACTGCGGATATTGCTTATGACCTATGTGAACGCTATATTTGTTCTCAAAATGATGTAGATTCAATTGGGGATATTCCGTTTGGTAAAGGCTATGGCTTAGTAGCTAAAGAATTTGACGAGAAAATGCGTCAGATTGTACAAATGGACTTTGGTTTGGTTCTTATCTCTCACGCAGTAGATAAAACTTTCACAGATGAATTAGGAAATGAAACGAATCAGATCGTTCCAACTCTTCCTAAGAAAGCACAAACAATTGTTGCTCGTATGTGCGATATTATCGGCTATTCTCGCTCAGTTGAGAATGAAGCTGGCAACTTAGAAACTCGTTTGTTTATGCGTGGAACTCAACGCTTTATCGCAGGTTCTCGTTTCACTCACACACCAGATTCAATCGTATTTAACTACGATAACTTGGTTGGAGCAATTGCAGATGCAGTAGATAAACTTGAAGAAGAGTATGGCTCTGAAGCTGTTACTTCAGAACGTGGAGAACACAACCATGTTAATGCTACAGATTTGAAACTTGAAGAAGTTCTATCTGAGTTTAACGAAGTTGTAGGAACACTAATGGAGGAAGATGAAGATTACTTTGGACCTCGTGTTCAACAAGCAGTGGAACGCCACTTCGGAAAAGGTAAGAAAATGTCGGAAGCTAACCTTAATCAAGTTGAGCTTGCAGACTTAGTACTATTCGAAGTTAAGCAACTAAGTAAGTAATCTAAAGAAATGGGAGGGAGAGGATTCTAACATCCTCCCCTCCTTTTTTATTTGTATTTGAAAGGGCTGATTATTTTGGCGAGGAAAGTGATATGTCAATACTGCCGAGAGAACTTTGAAAGAGTTGAAGGTCAGTTTGAGAAAGACTCCAAAGGCTTTTACCATAAAGATTGCTACGATAAAATGATAGCTGAACGTGCAAGTCGACAGGACTTGTTAGACTATGCTCTTGAATTATTAGGGAAAGACGCTAATATAGGGTTGGTTATGAAACAAATTAAAGACTTCTCTGAAAAGAAACGTATGACAGAATCTGGAATTAAAGGAACTCTCTATTTCTTACATAATGTCAAGAAAATGAGACTTGACCCTAAATTTGGTATCGCTATTGTAGCTTTTCACTATCAAGATGCTCGAAGATATTTTGAGAGACTTGAAGATGTTAGCGACCTTCCAAAATTCCAGGAAATACCAACTAAAGAGATTATCATCCAAGAACCTGTCAATAGAAAAAGAGGCAAAGTAAAAGATTTAGAGTCTCTATTTAAAGAGGGAGAGATTTAATTGGCTTTTAAGTACTATGATGAAACGAAAGTAAAAATGTCGATTGGGGCATTGATACAAAAACCTGAACTTTTAGACACGGACGCAGCCTTGCGTCTAAATGAATTTGACTTTGCAGACCCATTACACAGAATGGTGTTCTTTACTATAAGCAACTTGTACCAAGAGGGACATACAAAGATAACTGGCTCACTTATTGATGGCTATCTTGCTATGCGCCCAAAAATGTATGACTATTTTCATGGTAGAGATGGATATGCTTTCCTAAATGAAGCAGTAGATAGTGCTTTACCAACATCTTTTGCACCGAACGTAGACAAGATTAAGAAATTATCGCTATTGCGAGGAATGGAAAACGTTGGTGTAGATGTTTCTTTCCTCTTGGATTGGGATACAGAAGATAAAGCGGCAAAACAATCACAAAATGACTTTATCGATCAACATAGCATCTTGGAAATCGGTTCTATTATCTCAGATCGTATTGATGAAGCTATTAACCAAGCAGACTCAGCTGCTGGTGGGGTATCTTCTGCTCAAGGTGGAGAAGGACTACTTAATCTACTTGAGAGACTTAAAGAAGAGCCGGAAATGGGTTCACCTTTATACGGTGGTTTAATTAATACGATGGTTCGTGGTGGAAGATTAGGTAAGTTTTACTTACGTTCATCTCCTACGGGTGGAGGTAAATCACGTATGATGGTTGCTGACACAGTTAACTTTGCTTGCGACCAAATCTTTGACCCTAAAAAGTGGGAATGGAAAGAGAATGGTATTAAAGAAGGCGCATTGTTCATTACAACCGAGTTGGATATTGAAGAAACACAGACATTAGAATTAGCTTTCTTAAGTGGCATTGATGAAGAGAAAATCTTAAATGGAGATTATACAGCAGAAGAAGAAATTGTTCTTCGTGAGGCTATTAAAATTATCGAAGAATCTCCAGTTTGGATTGAACATATTCCAGACTTTGCTATCGCTGAAATTGAGCGTATTATTCGCCGTCAGGTACGTGAGAATGACGTTAAATATGTTGCCTTTGACTATATTCATATGTCTATGAAGTTCCTTCAAGAAGTAGCTACAATGTCAAATGGAATGAAGTTACGTGAAGACCAAATCCTTTTCATGTTATCTTCTAAGCTTAAAGACTTAGCTAACGAACTTGGTATCTTTATTCAATCAGCTACTCAATTAAATGGTAACTGGCAAGAAGCAGAAGAAATTAACCAAAACTTACTTCGTGGTTCTAAAGCTATTGCCGACAGAGTAGATGCTGGACTAATTGCTATGAAGACTCGAGCAATTGATGAAGATACTGTTGAAACCTTTGTAGCAGCCGGCTATCCAAGACCTAACTATGTTCTTCACTTCTATAAAATTCGTAGAGGTAGATATGCAGGAAGTAAGTTATGGTGTCACGCTGATTTAGGAACTTGTCGTATTGAAGGGTTATTTGTAACTGGGTACGATAATCAACCTATTCCAATTCAAGGAATGGATGTTAAAGTTGTCAAAGCAGTTCAAAAAGCACAAAAAGCAGAAAAACAACAGAAGTCAGCTTTCTAAGTTGACTTCTTCTTTTTAAAATGGTATAATTAACTATAAGATAAAGAAGTGAGGGATAGCGGTGTTTGATAAACAAGAGATCAAAGATGGAATGAGTATTGAAGAAGTTGAAGATATTCTTGAAATCTTGGGTGCTCACTCTTACCGTGAATCTGACGAGAAATTAATTATTGAAACAATATGTCATAATCATCCAGGCGAAGGTTCTCACAAATTATATTACTATACAAACACTAAGTTGTTTAATTGTTATACAAATTGTGGTTCATTTGATGTATTTGAGCTTATATCAAAAGCTCGAGAACACTGGGGAGAGACTTTATCATTAGATGATTCAGTTCGCTGGGTTGTTGATAGACGTGGTTTTATGTTCTTTGAAGGTGAATTAACTGAGAAAGAGGAAGTTGATGAAACTCCGAAAGAATATGTGAAACCTGTTCTTCATCATTATGACAGACAAATGTTCGATAAATTAAAACCAGTTCTTGTTAGAGATTGGTTAGAAGAAGGTATTTCAAAAGAAACACATGAGTTCTATGAAATTAAATATAATCCAATTGATGGAGCAGTATTGTTTCCTCACTATGACGAGCGAGGGGGCCTTGTTGGTATTCGACAACGGAATTTAGCTGAAGATGTTATTGCTCGTTATGGTAAGTATCGACCAGCTACGATACGAGGAACACTTTATACCTCACCTTTGTCTTTTTATTTGTTTGGAGTTTATAAGAACAAGTGGGCGATTAAAAGAACCAAGAGGGCAATAATATTTGAAGGTGAGAAGTCTGTCATGAAATTGGACGACCTTGGTGGCCGCTACCATAATAATTCAGTGGCTTCGTTTGGTATCAACTTTTCGATGCATCACTTTAAAATTCTTGAATCACTTGGAGTAGAAGAAATTGTGTTTGCTTTTGATAGACAATACATTGAACCAAATGGAGAAGATAAAGAATATGTATCTTTGGCGAAGAGATTAGAAAGAATACACAGTAAGTATGCTACAGAAGATATGACTATATCTTTTATGATGGACACTGAAAATGTATTGGATTATAAGGACTCGCCAGTGGATAAAGGCTTAGAAATATTTGAGTCTTTATTTGAAAATAGATTCACACTGGAGGCAAAGAATGAAGTATAAATTATTAGGGAACAATGAGAAGACTTTAGAGCAGGTATTTAATAACAGGGGTGTTCCTCTTACGAATATTTTAGGAGTTACTGAGAACGATATTCCAGATCCGATGTTGCTTAAGAATATGGATAAAGCAATTGAGCTTTTGCATAAGCATATTGTAGCAGGAAGCTGGATATATATTCAACAAGATCCAGATGCTGATGGAATGACTTCAACAACACTACTATACCAATATATCAACATGTGCTATCCTGGCTTTACTAACTTAGTGGTGGGAATACAATTAGGAAAGCAACACGGTATAGATATTTCCTCTCTATTAGATATGGAAATCGAAAACAATATTAAAGTTGACTTGGTAATTGCTCCAGATGCTTCCTCAAATGAGCCTAAAGTCCATAAACAACTGGTTGATATGGGTAAAGAAGTTCTGGTGCTTGACCACCACGAAGCTGATGGATACTCTCCTTACGCAGTTGTGGTAAATCCAAGCCTTGATGATTATCCGAATAAGAATATCTCAGGGGTCGGGGTAGTTCACAAGTTCGTTAAAGCTTTCGATGAAAAGTACGGGTTTGACTATGCAGAAGACTTCTATGATTTAAACGCTGTTGGACTTATTGGAGATATGATTGAGGTTACAACCCCAGAAGCAGTATATATTACTCAACGAGGAATGAAAGAAATTAAAAACCCTTTCTTGAAAGCACTTTATGCTAAACAAGACTATTCGATGAAGGGTAATATCACTCCGACAGGAATCTCCTTCTATATAGTTCCTCTTCTAAACGCTACTGTTCGAGCAGGAACTCCAGAAGAGAAAAAAATGGTACTTAAAGCTATGTTAACATTAGAAGACTATGATATCCCCTCTACTAAGCGCGGAGCAAAACCTGGCGACACAGAAACGGTATGCGAACAAGCTGTTCGTGTTATGGCTAATATCAAGGCTCGACAAGCAAGAATTGTTGAGAAAGCTATTGATATGGTAGAAGCTAAGATTGAAGACAATAAGCTTAACGACCACCAAATGCTTATTATTGATACAGAGAATAAAATTGAGAAAGAGCTAACAGGCTTGATTGCCAACAAGATTATGAACAAATATCAGAAACCTACGCTCATCGGCTCATCAAATGGCAAAGTATTAGCTGGATCTGGACGTGGATACGACAAATCAAGCTTGCCAGACTTGAGAGGATTCTTAAATGAGTCTGGATTAGTGAACTATGCAGAAGGTCACGCATCGGCACATGGGTTCTCAGTAAATTTGAGTAGTCTTCCCTCTCTCTTGGAACACTCAAACAAAGAGCTTGCTGACTTAGACTTTACTCCACAACACTTAGTGGACTTTGAGTGGGACTATAGCGAATTAGACTTTGTATTTATAGAAGAGCTAACTCGTTTGAGCAACTACTGGGCGAGAGGCTTAGATGAGCCTTACTTTGTTATCAAGAACATTCCAGTTCAGAAGTCAGCGGTAGAAATTACTGGAGACTTTGATTCAAGATTCTTGAAAATAGTAATGCCTTCCATTACATTTGTGAAGTTTGGCAACCCAATGGAGAAGATTTTACCATTTACTAAGAACCAAATGACAAGAATAGACGTTATCGGACGAGCAAGTATCAATGAGTATCAAGGAACAAGAACATTACAGGTCTTTATGGAAGATTTTGAAGTAGTTGGGTCTCAGAAGTTTTACTTCTGAGACTTTTTCTTCGTTCTATGTCGCAGAACGGCCTCTTTCATATCACATGACAGCAATTTTTTCCATTTGAAAATCTCCTACTCCCTTCTCAGAAAAATTTTTGCGGAGGGTAGGGGGGGGGTATTATTGATTTTGAACGTTTAAAATGGTATAATTATAGTATAATAAAGTGAAAAAAGGGTGGTTTTTGAGTGTATAACTTGAATGAGACGCAAGAAGTAGGTCTTAAAACAGTAATAGATAGATTTGAGAAGCAAGAGAAGTATGCTACGATAGCGGGCTTCGCAGGAACTGGAAAAACTTATCTTACTCGAGCTATCATCGATTCTTTAGGTATATCTTCTTTTGAATATGATGTAGCAACCTTCACTGGAAAAGCAGCTTTGGTGTTGCAACAGAATGGATTTCACAATGCAATGACTCTTCATAAATTACTTTATAATTCTGTTAGACTTCCAGACGGAAAGTTTATTCATCGTGCAAAATCAGTTGGAGATAAATCTTTAAGGGGATTAAAAGTTATCATTATTGATGAAATTTCTATGGTGCCAAATACTATCCTAACTCAAGCAGCGAAGCATGGTATTTTTATAATTTCTTTAGGAGATCCTTTTCAGCTTCCTCCAATAGGAGAAGATAATGGACTATTGCGGAATCCTCATGTGTTTCTCGAAGAAATTATGAGACAAGCTGAGGGCAACAGTATAATTGAGTGGTCTATGAAAGTTAGAGAAGGAAGACGTTTCAAGTGGGAGAATGATGATAATGTTCAAGTTGTCGAACTGGAAGATGTTGTGGACGGCATGTATCACTGGGCTGACCAGATTATTTGTGCAACGAATAGAACGAGAAAAGGAATCAATTCGTTCATGCGTCAGAGTTTGGGTTTCACTAATGTGCTTCCTCAAGACGGCGATAAAATTATTGCGGTAAAAAATAACTGGGATAGAGTTCATAGCGAAGGGTTTGCATGGGTTAATGGAACAATTGGAACTGTAGATAACGTTGTCTATGGAGAAGATAGAGGACTATTTGGACAAACGTTTAGTGCTGATGTGACTCCAGACTACGTTGACATTCCTTTCTTTGGAGTAAGCATGGATGGCAATCCATTCAAAGGCAATCAACCAATGGAGATTGGAACTGGAAGAGGTCCAAAGATTGAGCAAGTAGATTTTGGTTATGCTATTACAACTCATAAGTCTCAGGGTTCTCAGTATCCAAAAGTTCTTTTGTTTGAGGAAGACTGGCGTTCAGATCAGGCACTACAAATGTTGTACACAGGTGGAACACGAGCACAAGAAAAATTAGTAGTAGTGAAGAAGAAAAATAATAGCTTCTTCCTATAAAAGGAGAGAATAATATGTTGAGACGATTCATTGATTTTTTAAGTGGTAGAAGTGGGCGCAGAGATTTACTTGATGATTTAAGAGGTAGACGCTAATGTTTATGGCGTTCTTGGTTTTATTGTTTGCACACTTACTGGCAGACTATCCTCTTCAAGGGGATTTTCTTGCCAACATGAAAGGCAAGAATAAAATCATTTTAGTGACCCACGCGGGGATATGGACAGGAACAATTAGTGTCGCTTTCTTTCTCTTGGGCTTCACAGTAACCCTTCCAATGATTGCTTCACTATTTATCGTGCATGCAATTGCAGACCATATGAAGGCTGCTAAGGTAGGTTTCTATAAGAAGCTTGACCCATTAGGAGCAGGACTTGCTATCGATCAACTTATCCACGTAGCTCAAATTGTATCATTATTGATTTTCTTCACTTAATATGATATAATTGTATTATAAGGTTTAAAGTTTGGAGGAAATATATTTGAGAAATCGTCACTTTAGTTCACATAACCACTCAATGTTCTCGAACTATCGTTTATTAGATGCTATTAATAGACCTGAACATTTATTTGATAGAGCTATTGAGATTGGTCTTACTGGTTTTGCTATCACAGATCATGAAACTTTATCTGGACATGTTAGGATTATGAAGCATAGAGATAAACTAAAAGCAGATGGTAAGCTACCGGAAGATTTTACAGTAGCTTTTGGAAACGAAGCTTATTTAGTCGATGAAATTGATATGGGAATTAAGTACTATCACTGGTTGATTTTAGCTAAGGATAGAAAAGGTCACGACATCTTAAGAAAATTATCTTCTCAAGCTTGGGACAATTCATATTGGGATAGAGGTATGGAAAGAGTACCTGTAACCAAGAGACAAGTAAGAGAAATAATGGAAGAAGAAAACGGTAAGGGTCACCTTATCGTTACTTCTGCTTGTTTGGGTGGAGAATTGGGTTCTAATGCTTTGGAGATTAAAAGACTTCAAGATGGTGTTGAGGCTGGTGGAAACGCTAAGTTTGCTGAACCTTTAATTAATGAACTTAAACAGAAGATGGTTGATTTTGTTGAGTGGAATATTAATGTGTTCGGTAATGGAAACTTCTTTATTGAATTAGCACCAAATGATAAAGAAGAACAAATGTTTGCTAATGAAATGTTATATAACTTAGGAAAAGCTTATGATATTCCAGTTATATTTGCAACTGATAGTCACTATTTAACTAAGGAAGACCAAGCTATTCATAGAGCTTTGTTGAATTCTAAAGATGGAGAGCGTGAAGTAGATGATTTTTATTCTACTGCTTATCTTATGGAGACTTCTAAAGTTTATGAGTATATGAGTATGCAGTTTTCTGAGGAACAGTTTGATGAAATGGTTGATAACTTAGAGGTTATGAGAGGTATGATCGAGGATTATACTATTTTTAGAGACCAGGTTATACCAACTGTTGAAGTTGAGATTCCAGTTATAATGTTTCCTCTTGTAGACGAGAAGTTTGCTAATATTCATATCTTGTTGAAGTCTGATAAAGACCAAGATATGTTTTGGATTAGAACTTGTTTGAATGAACTCTATAAACGAGGTAAATGGAATGAGGAAAACTATCTTGAGACGCTCGAGAAAGAAGCGGAAGTTATCGTCAAGGTTTCAGAACGTTTGGGACAGAATATGTCAGCTTATTACAACACTGCTCGAAGACTTATAGAAATCATGTGGAATGAGGGAGACTCTTTAATTGGAGTGTCTCGTGGTTCAGCTATGGCTTTCTTATCAAACTGGTTGTTAGATATAACTCAAGTTGACCCTATTCCTTATCAGATTCCTTTCTGGAGACATTTAAGTGCTGATAGACCTGAGTTACCAGATATTGATATTGACTCACAGGGCTTTAAACGTGAGCAGATTATCAATGCTATGAAAGAAGTATTTGGTGCTGAGAAGGTTCTTAATATTTGTACTTATGGAACAGAGGGAACTAAGTCTGCTATTGCAACAGCTGCTCGTGGTTTAGGTATTGACAATGATGTGGCTATGTACTTAACTGGTATGGTTCCAAACGAACGTGGATTTGACTGGTCTTTGAAAGATATGGTAAATGGTAACCCTAAGAAAGATAGACGACCTGTGTATCCTTTTATTGAGGAGATTATGAAGTATCCTAAGTGGTTGGATACAGCTATGGCTATTGAGGGTCTTATTACTCGTAGAGGTAGTCACGCAGCCGGAGTTTATTTCTTTAATGGACACTATACAGAAATGAATGCAATGATGAAAGCACCTAATGGTTTATCTGTAACTCAATGGGATATGAATGAATCTGATATGTTGGGCGGATTGAAGTTTGACTTCTTATCTATTGAGGGTCTTGATAAAATTAGAGCTTGTATGGACTTACTTGTTGAAGATAAACTATTGGAATGGAAAGGAAGTCTTAAGGGAACTTATGATGATTTCTTACATCCAGATGTTTTAGACTACGATGCTAAGTTGTGGGAACCAGCTTGGGAAGGTAGAGTACTCGATTTATTCCAGTTCCAGACTCCTGTAGGTGGGGAAGCTATTAAGAAAGGTAAACCAACTACTGTTATTGAAGGAGCGGCTCTAAATTCTCTTATGAGACTGATGCCGATGGAAGATGGTACTGTACCTACTGATAAATTTGTTAAGTTCAAGGAGAATATTCAACTTTGGTATGACGAGTTGAAGAGGTTTAATATTCCAGAGCATGAGATACCAATCTTAGAGAGACATTATCTTCTATCTTATGGTGTTCCAAATACCCAAGAGGAAATGATGATACTATTAATGGATGAAGAAGTGTGTAACTTCTCTGTTATTGAGGCGAACGTGGCTCGTAAGATTGTTGGTAAGAAACAAATGGAGAAGATTCCATGGTTGAGAAATGAAATCTTTGAGAGAGCGGTATGTAGTGATGAAACTATTAAGTATATTTGGAACACTGCTATTGGTGTTCAAATGGGTTATTCTTTTAGTTTACCTCACACAGTGGCTTATACGATTATAGCTCTACAAGAGTTGAACTTGTATAATAAGTTTCCAAGTATTTATTGGAATACAGCTTGTTTGGTTGTAAACAGTGGCGATGAAGGATCTTCTACAGATTATGCTAAGATTGCTTCGGCGATTGGAAGTATTAAGCGTCATGGAGTAGATGTTGAGCTTGTGGATATTAACAAGTCTGGACTTAACTTTACACCTAACGTAGCGGAGAATCATATTACTTATGGTTTGAAAGCTGTTGTTAATGTTGGGGATGCGACTATTCAAGAGATTCTTAATAACAGACCTTATACATCTATGGATGACTTTATTGAAAAAGTAAATCCAGATAAGTCTACTATGGTTTCTTTAATTAAAGCTGGAGCATTTGATTCAATTGAAAAAGGTTCACGTAGATTAGTATTGGCTAAATTGTTGAAGAAACATTTGGGAAGTAGAAAACAAATGACTTTAGCTAACGTACCTTTACTGGCTGAAATGGACTTAATTGGTGAAGAAGTAGAAAAAGAATATCGTATCTATGAGTTTAATCGTTATGTCAAGACTCTTAAGAAAGGTCAATTCTATGTTCTGAATGAAAGAGCAGAAAGATTTTATTTAGACCAGGAGTTTGAAGAAAGATTCTTAGAGATTAATGATGAAACTGGGGAAACTCAGATTTTAGCTCATGCTTGGGATAAGATATATGATAAAGCTATGCAACCAATGAGAGACTGGATGAAAGCTAATGTTGCAGACCTGATTGAAGCTGTAGGTTTAAATGAGCTTGTTGAAGAGTTTGAAAAGTATGGAAAAGGTACTATAGCTCGCTGGGAAATGGATTCTGTTTGTTTCTATCATTCTGTGCATGAGTTAGCTCATGTTGATAAGGATAGATATGGAATTACTGGTTTTGATAGCTTACCTCGTGTAGCACCAGTTAAGACAACTTTTAAAGCATTTGGTAAGGATATTCCAATCTTTCACTTAAGTTCTATTGTTGGAACTGTTATTGGTAAGAATAAAGTTAAAGGTTCTTTTAGTTTGTTAACTCCAGAAGGAGACGTAATTATGGTTAAGATGAACAAAGAAAAGTTCTCTAACTATGACAGACAAATTTCAGAAGCTGTAGCTGGAGGTAAAAAACAAGTTTTAGAAAAATCTTGGTTTGGTAGAGGTAATTTACTAATGATTACTGGATACAGAAGAGATGATCAGTTTATACCGAAAGCTTATAAGGATACACCTTTTGAGGAACTGTACCTTATTACCAACATTAATGATAATGGAGAGCTTTTAGTCAAGTCAAAAAGAGGGTAATTTGCTTAGAGGGGGGCTGCCTATAGTCTCCCTCGTTAAAGCGAATTAAGTGTTTGCCCGGACTTTTTGACTTTTTTTATTTGTTATGATATAATTAGTATATAAGTTAAGGAAAGGGAGTTTAAAATGAAGCCATATATCATCGTAATTTATGGTAAGTCCTCCACTGGAAAAGATACACTAATGAACGCCATCCTTGAAGAAAGAGATTTTTTCGATAAAATACTAAGAACGACAAGTAGACCACAACGTGTGGGAGAATCAGACGACAATTATGAGTTTCTACCAGATAGCGTAGAAAATTTTATGCCAAAAGATTTCATCGAATATCAATTCTTTAGAGGTTGGTTCTACGGAACAAGAAAATCTAACATATCTGAGGGAATTAACATTATGACTGGAAGTATTGATATAGTCGAAGATCTACAAAGAGATTATTCAGATGAATATAATATCTTTCCAGTTTATTTGAACTTAGATGATAAGAGTAGAATGTATAGAGCATTACAACGAGAGCGTAATCCAGACATGCATGAAGTATGTCGAAGATTCGTTAGTGAAATTGAACAATATGAAAGATTAAACCAACTTGAAAACATTGGACTTCAATTAGATGCAAGTCAATCTACAGAAAAACTTAAAAACTCACTCATTAAAGAGTTCGATAGGTTTTTTATAGAACGTTTGGGGGTCTATTAATTGCTAACATTTACACATGCAACAATGGGAGCTGGTAAATCAGCTATTCTTATTGCAAAAGCAACATCTGTATTAGATTATGCCCTCGTTTTAAAACCCAGAATGGATAGTAGAGACGGGTTAGACAAGGTAAGCTCCAGAAATGGAGCAAGCCTTGCTTGTCTACTACTTGATAATCCTGGCGACTATGACAAAACACTCTTCTTTCTCAAGGAGCTTGTAGACCAAGTTGAAAGAAAAACCAAGAGAGAGGTAAAGTTTATCTTTGTTGACGAGGCGCAATTCCTTACAGAAGAAGAAGTTAATGCTTTGTTGACATTTTCTCTTGAAAATGATATAATTATAGAGTGTTATGGATTACTTACAGATTTTAAAACGCAATTGTTTGAAGGTTCAAAACGATTGATTGAAGTTGCAGACAATATAGAAAACTTAGTTTCTTACTCTAAGGATGGAAATGTTGCAAAGCATAATGCTCGTTTTATTGACGGAGAAATGGTTACTGAGGGCGAAACAGTTATGTTAGGCAAAGAGGAAGCTTATAGAGCTTTATCAAATAAAGAATATTTTGGAGGTACAAAATGAATAAAGAAAAAGAAGTAGATGTTCGACTGGAAGATTTAGGAAAACAATTGTTAGCATCTGCTGAACCAGTTGAAATGGATGTAGTTGAAGCAGAGATCTTAAAATATGTAGAGAAACATCGAAAATCAAGAGTGTTTTTACTTTTTGGAAAAGAGATTGGATATCATCAGGTTTTCATCGGTAAGAGTATCATCGGTAAAGAAGTTGAAACATCAGACTTTGCTGTTCATATTAGAGAATTTTTAGATGAATCTTCATTCTTTGACGTAGAAGGAAGCCAAGTTAACATGACTGATGTTAGATTTGTACAAGATGAAGAAGAAGTTCAAGGCTTAAGCTTATGGCTTGGCACAACCTACTTCCAATTGTTACCATTTGATTTCGGAGTAGAGTATGTTTTACCAGGGGGACTACACAGTGAGAATATTCACGATTGATTTCACAACTTTTACTAACGGAGCTTCCATGATAGTACATGATTCTGGGCAAACACCTCAGAATCTTGGTACTTCACAAAGACCTTTAGATACGTTTTTGAACTTTAGCAAAGATAAAGCTCCAGGAGTGGTAGTAGTTAGACACTTTAAAGAAGATAAAAATGCAGAACTAATTAAAACACAATTGAGAACTCGTGGATATAATGTTCAAGAGTTTATCGTAGGAGGATAACAATGGATAATCTAATGAAGAGCACAAACATTTCACTTGTTTTTAGCGAGGAAGCAGCCAATATCTTAGTTGAACAGGCTAAAGAACGTGGAAACTTAGCAGAACATAATATTAAGCAGAAAATTAAACATGGACAAGATTATTGGATTGTTAAGATTGTAGAAGAGTTTGACACAGAGCGAGCAATTATGGATCAGTTTAAAGAACAATAATAGGGGGAAATTATTAATATGACAAACACAAATGATAAATGTTTATGCGGAGAAAAAACACTTGAAGAGTGCGCTAACGATTGCGCACTCAGCGAGGTAAATAGTTATGTTACACATGAGTCAACAATTGAATCAGATGTAATTACAATGGACGAACCTTTTGATTTTGGTGCAGGATGGGTTACACTACCTGATTTGCAACCTCAGATTATGTTCTCTCTTAGTGAGAACAAGTCTTACGAAGGAGTTAAAGCTTTTCATAAGGCTTTTAATCACCCAGCGCCAGAAACACCTACTGCTATTCCAGTTGATACAGCTATTAAACGGGCAAGCTGGACAGCGGAAGAACTTATCGAGTTCCTACATGCGAGTGTTGGTGGAGATCCTATTGAGTTTCTATACGCTATCAAAGAATTTGACCAAGCAATTGAAGATGCAGTAGAAAAACAATTGGCAGAAGGCGAATATGAAGATAAATCAGACGCTGAAATTCTTATTCGTCAGATTGATGCTCTTACCGATATTAGTTATTTCAACTATGGTTCGTTCGTAGTAGCTGGAGCTAATCCTCAGCCATACTTTGACATCGTTCAAGCTGCGAACATGGGTAAACTTGATAGAGAAACTGGTAAGCCAATCATCCGTAAGTCAGACGGCAAGATTATGAAGCCAGATTATTGGGAAGCAGAATTTGCTCCTGAACCACGTCTTCGAGAAGAGCTTCAACGACAAATGAAACAATAGTATACAATCAACCTCCCTTAACTTTCATAGTTATTAAAGGGAGGTTTTTTCTATGAAATACATATCATTCGATCAATCGTCCAATGAAACTGGATTCGCAGTATATAATGATAAAGAGTTAGAGAAATATGGGAAATTCAAAACAAAAGGATATGAATTCTTTGATAAAGTTATAGAGACACAGGAATTCATCTATAAAATTATTGGGGAACATTACCAAGAGGGAAAGAAGATTAAGATAGCGTTAGAAGATATTCAAATGCAAGCTCGAGGTGGTGTCGATACCTTTAAGAAATTGGCGCAACTGCAAGGAGTACTCATGATTTCCATTATGAGAAATTTCCCCGAGGCCGAAATTGAGTTTATCTTTGCTTCCTCTTGGAAATCATTTAATGGGGTTACTGGTAGAGGACGTACAGAACAAAAGAGAAATGCTCAAGCAAAGGTTAAAGAGTTATTTAATCTTGAAGTTACACAGGATGAAGCAGATGCAATCTTAATGGGTCGCCATATGTCTCATAAGGAAATGAATTGGGAATAAAAAAAAAGGGAACAAGACATATAAATAGTCTTGTTCCCTTTTTGTTGTTTTAGAAAGGCTGGTAGACCTTAATTGCATTGATATTCATTAAGTTTGCACTTCTTGGATTAAATGGAATACTAAATGAAGTTATCATAAAGACTCCACTAATGTCAGTTCGCTTATCTTCAACTCTAATCAATGTATTAGGCTCTAAGTGATAAACTGGCAAGCAGTTAACAGTAATAACTTCTGAAAGGTTTGTATGTTGATACATCATTTGACGTAGTTGAGAAAGACAATCTACTGCTCCAGAGCTATCGAAAAGTGAAACAAGTCCTGCTTCACGAATATTAAACAACTCCTCTAACACATCAATAGTTCCAGATCCCCAATATGACTTAACTCCTTCATACTCAGATTCATTAATCGCATGGTTAACAAATGCAACCAATACATCTCCAGTATTTGAAGTATCAAAGGTAAAAGGCTTCCAAGAATACCTACCATTTGTTATCGACATATATTTAAAACCATCATTAAAGAGTTTAACAACGATGAAAAAATCATCATTGCTCGTTGCATCTGGAAATCTAACTCTTTTATTTCGAGCATACATAATAAACATATCTTCAAGAGTGCGTAGATTATCTTCATTGGCAATAAATGTTGGATCAACTAAGGGTATCATTATTTCCGTATAAGGTGATACTCCAGTGGCATGAGTAAACTCTGCTCGTGATATTGGGTGACGGAAAGTACCTCGTTTAACTGCTATTGCACCATTTTTAACATTTCCTGTTCCAGATAAGTTGGTTAGGAAGTCTCCCGAAAAGTACCCCCCTACAGGATATAGCTTTTGATTCTTGGTATCGGAGAAGTATTGATTACCGTTCTTGCGTGGATCCCCTTGAATCATTGGATAAGGATATGAACTCTTAGTTTCAGTCGCTGTATAAGCAGTTGGTAAGAACATCTGGAAGGACAAATCTCGGATAATCGCATAAGCTTGTCCATTTTCCTCTAAACTTGACAAGATAAAGTCTCCACCCAAGTTAGCTAACTCTTCTTCTGTTATAACAATAAGATTAGTAGGCTGAATTCTAAATAATGTTGAGGCATTTTCAGAGGTTTCAACCAGTGTTCGTTTCCCAATCTTATCAATAGAGTACCTACCTAACTTAGAGTTTTCGTCTATAATGTCCAAGAAGTACATCCAGAACGAAGGATCTCCTTGTACAGTAAAGATAGGGTCGCCATAGTCAAGCTTCTCAGCTTCTTCTACTCCCGCTGCTGATTCTGCGGTTTTATAACCTGCTAACCAAGGATTACCAAGAAATACATTGGCAGGATTGAACACTCCCATGTTAGGATACATAGTAGTATTATCAGTTCCTTTTGTATATTTAAAAATCATTGATTCGCATTCCTTACCCCAGCGTGGCAAGACTCTCTCTTGACCAATGAATGAGTAAACATTGCGAATCATAAAGTTTTTCAATCCTAAAGCAATCTGCCAAGGGATTTTATACAGTGGAACATCAACGTAGACCGCTAAAGTATTTTTAGTAGCTTCTTTATACAAGAAAGGTACTGTGTCTTCTACGGCATCGTATGGCATTCTTGTACCATTTCCATCTAATCTTAAGAACTCTAAGTCTACAGACGTAGGGTTTAACTCATAATCTGCGTTAAACTTAATAAACCACTCTCTAATCTCACGAATAGTGGGACGCTTATCAATTGCTACTTGTAGCGTATTAGAACCGTTCTTACTAATCACAATAAAATCATTCTTGATATTGCTCCAAGAAGGATTATTTGTATAAGCAGTTACTGTATCTTTATCAGAGAAGTCATATGCAAATGGAAAACCTGAGAAATCAGGAATATAATCATCCATTGTAAATTCGTAGTCCATGTACCCTAATTCTGGGTTAATATCTGGATTGAAAGTATCATTAATATAATGATGGATCTTCTGTAAGATTAAGTCTCCGTTTATATTATAAAATACTTCGTGAGTATTTCCTAAGTTTTGAACAATATCATCAAATACAGAACTAATTGGCTCTCCTGCGTTCTTCATATAGTTCTCGCTTGAGTTTGTGTCTGAGATTACTGGATTCGGAGGACCGAATTTAGCTAATTTATATAGTCTATCAGTCTGAGAAAACTTAATTTCTTTCTCTGGAATACTTGGTGACCAAGCTTTTACTATAATCCTTTCACCATCTACATCAGAAGGAGCATCCTTATGAATAAAATCATTCTTAAATCCAGCTACACTTTTAACCTGTACATAATCATAGATATACTCTGGCACAGATTCAATTACGACCTTAGCTGGATCCTCCTCTCCGAACATAGTAGCTGCGTAATAGAAAATCTCACGCCAAGAGAGAGAAGTAACTGTACCTGTTACACTGTTTCTTTCTGTGAAACTTGTTGCTGTATTGAATACGCCGCCAATAACACCATTTAAAAGCGACATCTTATCTTGCGCTTGAAGGGTCATTCTAATTTCTTGAACAGTATGAGAGTAACTTGGCTCAATTAAAATATATGTACCTAAGTTAAACCAAATGATTTCATCCTCTACGTGTTCATCTGTATAATTTTCAAGACCAGCATAAAGACGAATCTTCTTGCTTAAGTCTAAATATTCAAACACCAAATTATCTTCTCTATCTACTACTGATAATGTAAGAGATACGTTTCTACGAACAGTACTATTGCCATCAACGTTATAAGAACCGTTCAATACAATACCATCAATCTGTCCTAACGTTTTCTCCGACCAATCCAATAGCTCAACTTTGCTATGAACTCTACGAATATTGTGCTCATAAAGCTTTTCTAAGAAAGCTGTTGAGTATCTTTTAGTCATTCCTTTTCCTCCTCATTTCACTCTATATACAAAAAGAAAAGTCAGAGCTTCTCTTTAAGAAGTTCTGACTTTGTAATTGTTTCTTTTCTTAGGGAATAACGTTGAAGTGTCTTCTCTTTTACGTCTCCAATTTCTGTCATTGTACAAGAGAAATCTGCTACAAGACCATATAAAGACTGAATTGGTGTTACAGTAACGTTTGTTACCCTAACTAAGATATTTCCTTCTGCTTCCGACTTAAGAATCTTAGGCTTTCCATCTTTCAACCATTCTAAAATCTTCTGTCTCCAAATACGTTGCATAACCATTGATTCATCAAGTCTACCAATATCAGTTTTCTTATTTAATCCAGCTTCGTCACCATATTTAATTTCAACAAAGTTAATTGGAATCGTTGGATCCGGCGAAATAGCTTCTGAATAAGTATCGGAGACAAGTAATCTATGCACATCTTGTTCATATGTTAACTTGCCAGTGAAGTTAAATGTGCGATAGTCTAAATCTGCTGAAGCTACTACGAAAGGATACCTTCCTGTAATGGTTTCAATTACTGCATCAGATTGATTGTGAGTAATAGTGCTAATATTTCCATCATAGATGAAAGAGAACTGCATATCTTCCTCTCCAAGCATCCAGAAACCTTCATAAGTTGAAACTGTATCGAAGAACTCTGTGATCGGGCCTTTTCTACCATCGGCGGTTATTGGTTGTAAAGCATAACGATAATAGTTTCCGTTTTCAACAAAGTAATCGTACAAGTACGCTTCTTGAATTGAACCGTTTACAATTCTCGTTACCTCTTGCCATCTTAATAGACCTTCTGAAAGGTTCGATCTTAGAACAGCAATCTCTTTAATAATCTTAGTTTTATCTGGTGCGCCATTAATCATTGGCATATCAATAGCTCCAGCGTTTAAATCTATTACCTCTTCGCCAACCTCTCCTCTAACAAAGCGTGAAGATAACTCTGTAATACCTTCCGTCCATTCTCGTTCGTCTCCGTTCCAGTTAGGTTCAGGATTCATTTGAGAAGCCTCTACATAGATAGCTTTAGCGGAAACATCTCTGAATTGAGCGTTATCCAAGTAAGTATCGTTCGAGTGAACAAAGGCTGCGGAGGTTGTCATAAGAGGAAAGTACATCATTAGCTCTGTTTCTCGATAATCATCGGTAGCAAAACTTAAAAAGGGCATTGCCATTTCCTCTTACCTCCTTTTCTTATGAGTTATCCAAAGTGTTACCTTGTAGGATTGGGTTTTCTGGGTCGAATGATAGTGTTGGAGCAATAAAGTTTTCTCCAATTTCTCGGTTAATCCATAGATAACCTAATGCAGAAGAGCCTGGGTGCTCTACACTGTAGACAACTGGTGCTCCTGTAGTTCCTTTTGATTGAACTTTAGCCAATTCCTGTTGGAAGGTTGCTGACCAAGCATTTAAGTTGTCAGAAAGCTGTCGAGAAATCTCTGCAATAGAAGTAAAGTTCTTTGACTCTTCTGAAATAGCATTAAGCATATACTCTTGAGTAGATCTAACTGCATCTGCCATTAGATTGAAGTCGTCCTCTGTTACAATATACTCTCTTACACGTACCATAAGTGCCTTCAATGATACTAAATCTTGTTCAGATGCAGTATTAGAAGCAACTTTAGACATATAAGCGTAATAGTTGTGCAAGTCTTTCTCCAATTGTCCTCCTGCTGGAACTGCCGAATACTGAATTAACTTCAGTTGATCGACAGCACCAGGGAAAACAGAAGGGCCGATATCCGCTGGACGAGGAATTTCCAGTCGTTGCGGAATCTTTATATCAATTTGTGGTAAATTAGCCATTTAAGTTTTCTCTCCTTTTAATCTCGTTTTGGCGTATGGGTTGTAGTAGATGAACCAATATAAGAAACATCGGAAACAAGTGAGCCGCGTTCATCAACAGAAAGAGTATAAGATATTCTCTTGCCCTCTTGGTCTGTGATTGGAACAAATTGTGCATCCAACCCATCTGTTTGTATAAATAGACCGGATTCTGGTAGGTCGATTCCCATACCTGCATACATAAGGTTAAATCTATCAATTGAACTCTTATTCAACATTTCTGCTGTTAAGTCTTTAATATACATAAACAATTGTCCTTTAGCAGAAGCAAAGTAAATGTAATATTGATTAATTGGGGAGATTGGCAACCAATTCCCTAATTTTCTATTGAAATCAGTAAAGAATGATTTATAGGTTTGTTTACCAATTAAAGTTTTACGACCTAATTCAAGTCCCCAAATGCGTTTAACCATTCTAAATTCATTAACATACATTGGTTTTACATTTTTATCTCTATTATAAGGAATAGCTTGACCTACTAAACCAAGCTTACCATTTGTACCAATAGAGAGAAGACGAATATAACCAAAGTGTTTGTCGAACAAGTAGACTGGGCGCACTTCTTCATCTGTGCTTTCATCATACTCGAATGCTCTTGCAGTCATAAAGGCACCATCATCGGCTACAGTTACTCTCCAAGTCTTATCTTCTGGGTCTTTAATGAAGAAATACGTGTGAGAAACTGGTGCTTCTGTAGGTCTTGTAGCAATTTCACCACTGGTTTCCATGTAAGCTTCATAAGAAGTGGTACTTGTAGGAGATGACATAATAGGATTAATCAAAACATCCTCTTCGTAAATGCCGCTTTCATTGACTTCTGAGATTGGAGTAGAGTGAGCATAGATTAAATATTCCTCTTGGTAAGGATTATGAATACTTAGCTCTGGGCCACTCATGCGGAAGAAGTATCTTGCTGGGTCTTCCTCCCAATGCGCAATAGGTTCAATATTTGCGACAATCATTTCTCCTGCAAATGAACCATTCTTGGTAGTTAAGTCAATTCCTTGCTCAACTGATACATCGCCCTTCATTTTAATGAAGCCACTGTTTGTAATATCAAGTTCTGTTCTTGAGGCATGACCCCAAGTTAATGGGGATTGAGCTGTAATGATAAGTTTTGTACGAGCATTATCATGATCGTTTACTGCTCTAACATTTCCTCTGAAAAGACTTGCTTCAAAGTTTGAGTAACACTCCTCTACAAACTCTTTTCTTAAGTCCCATATTGTTTGAATTTCTAAATTAACAAAATAGTATCGTTTATCTTCTAATTCGATTTCATTTTGCCAACGAATTTGAAGGTTAGGGTTCTCTTGACCTATAATCCAACCACTGGTGTCAACCAAAGTATCGGGCTTACCTTCCGAAGAAGTATAAATTGAGATTCTATAGCCTTTTAAAGAGTTGCCATCAGTACCACTTGTTGGAACTGAGTTTCTACGCTCACCAATAAACTCAATAATTGGAGAGTTTAGATAGCCAATCTCATCTCTTTCTCCTGTATCAATGCGCTCAAACATCAAATTATACTCGGCACGAGGAACTGGAGAAACAAGTGTTACTCGAGACCACTCTGACAATCCTTTTTCTACCAAGTTTCCACTAAAATATGATGCTCTGTCTATTGGTTCGTATGATTGAAGGTCTGTATTATAATAACTAATCGTTCCAGAACCATTTGCATTAGCACTTTTAATCCAATCAGTAGTCAACATCATTTGAACTTTAAACCTTTGATTCATATGTCCTCTACTTTCATCGAATACTCCATGAGGAATATCAACGTAATAGCTGTTAGCTGTTGTATCAAACTTGACAGAAGGCATATTAGCAGGATAGCTACCAGGTTGTAGTTCATCTAATGTGCTATTATATGGATCTTTGTATTCTGCAAATGGATTTCTGAAAGGAAGTACGTCATAGAAATAAGAATCAGCTGTGTTAGACTGTACAAATACAGAAACTTCTGATTCTGCTCTACGAATTCTAATGAATCCACCCTTGAAATCACTGATTTTGTTACCAATCGAAGGCTCAAAGAACAATTTCCAACGAGCACTGCTGCTTGGTTGGTTTAATTCAAAGGCTGGAATGGTAATAGGAAGTAAAGGTGGATATAGTATTGAGTAATAAATCATACTAAACTATTCCTCCTTTATCCTTCTTCTGTTTCTGGTAGTGGAACATCTGGTAAAATCTCTGTTAAGACTAATTCTGGCGCACCATCTGTATCATCGATATTCAAACTGTATTGTTTACCAGTTGAAGATGTCATTTCATAGGAACCATTTGCCAATGTGATCAAAGAATCAATGTTAGCAGTAATACGAGAAAGTGCTTGTATATTATCTAAGATCCCCTTCAAAGATTCTTGTACTTCTGAACCTGGAATAATTAAATCTGCATTTTGTGCCAACAAAGCTAAATTACTGGCATGAACAGCAAGTCCCTCTAATGCTACTTGATTGTCTGCAAGAGAATGCAATAGTGCTTTCTCTACATTATCTACAAAACGACGATCGGGTTCCTCTGAAACCATCGAGGCTGTTGTTTGTGGTAATAGAATAATACCATTTTCATCACGCAAAGTTGTTTTTGCATAATTTGGATTCATTGCCATATCCTTTTCCTCCTAAATAATTTTTCTGCTCTAAGACACATAAAAAAAATAGGGCAAGGATTCTTTATCCTCACCCTATAACTTAAGTGTGTAGGCCTTTACGGTTAACAGGATAGGTATATAATGTACCTACTGTATCAACCAATAATCTAAACGACCCATCAAAGCTAATAATTCTTGTTTCTCTTGGAGCAACTCCCTCATATTCCACTACACGAGTATATAATGCTCGTTCAGAACCATTGTGGTATACGAAGACACCCCAGTTTACATTGTTTTTATCACTTATAACAACCATTTAAGTGCCTCCTTATTTTCTTTGCGCTGTACCATTTCGAGTTCCTAATAAAACAATATCACTATTGTCATTCGTGTAAATATAAATAGAGTCTTCTGCATCATCATGTCCTGAAACAGCAAGATAAATGCCATTATACGAAGGCATTGAGGGAACTTTTAACTCTATTTTTGAACCAATAGGGAAACGAGAGGTATTAACTGCTACTGTTCCGCCAGTTATGATGCGTCCTGTTTGCGGGTCGACTGCTGTTGTTATCATTTTAGCCTTAACCTTAACAGAAGATGTTGGGGATACAGGAGTAGACCCACTTTCTGGCTCTGTTCTATCGGTATATAGAGGATAATTATTCAGAAGAGAAGTATATTGAGTACTAATCTGTGGAATATATACCTTTGGTTGATTACTTGGAGATACCAACAACATAGAATTTTGGATACCATAGACAGAAACTGCCGTAGATACATCAAATATCTTAGCTTGTCCTTGCTCTAATACGTTAGAAGCAACAATAGAAGGCGCAGATTTTGCTGGAGCAACTCCGATAATAACAGCTTGTCCGATTGGATCTGAACTTGTTCCCTTAGCTCTCATTTCAAAGCTACCAGAGTCTTTTTTACGAATCCATTCGTTCTCTCCAATACGGAATCCATATCCACCGATAGATAATACATTGAGCACAGTACCTTTAGCGATACGTTTAACCGATGTTCCATTATCACTATCGCTGTTATATGAGTTAATACTTGATTTAATTTCAATTACATACTTTTTGCTAAGGTCGATATCTCCAATACTTCCTCCTGTTTCGGGAGTTGTCGGAGAACTGCCACTACTTTCTCCCTCTTCTTTAACATAAGTACGAATTTGCATAAAGGTTAGATTCATATTGTCGATAAATAGTCTCTGAACCGTTCTACCAGCACCAGCACTATAGCTCGTATGAATACAATATTTAGCTCCTTCGTCAATAACCATACCAACGTGAGAAACATTTCCTGGGATAGAAGGGCTTCTACCTGGTGGACACCAGAAAACTAAATCTCCAGGTTTCGCATTGGCTCTGGATACTTGTCTTCCTGTTTGAATTTGGAATTTAGTTGTAATACCTGGGTCTATATTGAGAGTATTTTTGTAGATATATTGAGTAAATGAAGAACAGTCAGCATATCCACCTTGTCTAATTTGATACCGTTTAGCTTGGCTATATGACATTCCCCAGCCTTCCATATCAAATGCTAACTTAAGTAGTTTTTGACGACTACCAGACGTAGCTGAAATTAGCTCTCCTGCTGAAATTCCCGTAGAAGAGTCTCCTGCTGCATCTCTTTGCTCATAAAGAGCTTGTAAATCCTCATTCATTAAAGGAGTATTTTGATTTCTTTGGTAATTTACTAATCCTAAGAACGTAGAATAGTCAAAATAGTTATTGTAGAAAGCCAATGGTTCTAAAGAACCGTCAATATCAAAACCTCTTAGAACAACTTCCATAGGGAGTCCATAATGATTTATTAATTCAGCACAAACTGCGATAGCTCTCGCCACCATAGCGTCACTAAAAGTACCGTTCTTTTCAGAACATAAACCAATAGAGAGAGTAGTTAGGTCTGCATTCCCATTAGGAAGGTAGCTCGCAGATTTTTTCAAGAAGTCTACTTGCAGATTCTTGGTATCTGTATGATATACAACTTCATCTAATGGTACGACAGCCATTGTGTCTTTACTATCTATAAGTATATGATAACCATTCTTCTTACCGCCATTACCTTTATCTAAGTTAGAACGAATTGAACTGGCTGCCAATCCTGCTGTTCCAGCATCATGTAATACGATTGCCGCAACTCCAGATAACTTTAATCCTGGGCGAGTATAGTTGTTCTTTTTGATAAAGCTATTGTTGAAGGTATAGAATTGCTTACCCTCTAACTCTATCTCAGCAGAACCTCCACCACCAAAGCTTGCATTTCCCCCATCTCCACCAGCAATTGCATCCTTATCCCATCTATCAAGTTGATTGCTATTAATGGTTGACATAATTTTAGAAACATAGCTTGGGTCAGTTGCGTATCCAGCTTGCCAAATAAGTGTAATTTGTGTTCTTGCATCTTTTACACCACGAGCTTTTTTATAGCGGTCGCCACCAATTACCCGTTTCATGTATCCATTAATGATACAATCCTCAAAACTGGAAAACTTTTGGAACGGTTGGCTAACAGTAATCATTCTTCCATTGACAAATTCCTTAGTCATGAAGTTTACGGAAGGTACATTTGGTCCACCCTTAATACCAAAGAAGTTATTAGCTTTTGTTGATAAGCTTGAACGCCCCCAATTAGACTCAAGTGCTGCTTGAGCTGCTGTAATAGATGGTAAAATACCGATTGTTTTATAAACTGTAAAAGCATGTGGCTTAAGTTGATTTAAAAAGTCAGTTTGAAAGCCCATTCCATTTCCTCCTTAAAAAAAAATGTGCGAGCAATTAAGCTCGCACATCTAATTAGTCTTTCAGTTTTAAAGCACGAGTGATCATAATAGCAACTTGTCTACGTGTTGCAGGCTCATTAGGTTTTGAACCATCGGTAATACCTAATTTAATGGCCTCTTGAAAAGACTCTTCATCTGCTTTTCTAATTTTCGCTATTCTCTCAGCTTCCATTTTTTCCTTCTCCTTTGCTTCGGCCTGTGCCTTAGCTTCTGCTTTTGCTTTTTCAGCTGCAATAGCTGCGTCTCGAGCTTCACGAGGATTATATACAACATTACCTTTACTGTCATAGACATTGAAAGTAATATTCTTATCTGCAATATCTTTAGCTCCATCTAAGTCTGAAAAAGCACCCAATTGTGAAGCTTCATCACTCCATAACTTACGTACTCTATAGAGATTGTCGACTGTAGGTGTTGGAGTAGCTACAACAACAGTTGGATAAACCTGCTTACCTTTGCTATCGTATACTTTATATCCAGATTTTGCTTTCGCAATATCAATAGCACCAGATAGCTCAGAGAATGCTCCAAGCTGTGAAGCGGCATCTGTCCAAGCTTTACGTACTCTATATAAGTCTGAAGATGTAACAGGCTTAGTCAGTTTGGCTAATTCTGATTTCATTTTAGCCTGTGAACCAGCACCATAAAATCCATCGACTTCAATTAGGAAGTAAGATTGGAATTTTCTAAGAGCAACCTTTGTGGCTGGGCCGAAACTACCATCCTCAGTAATCTTAGTTGCCTTAGTTACCGCTGAAATCTTATTCAAATCCTGTTGTAGTTTCTTAACAGCAGAGCCTGTATCTCCTTCAGCTAAATAGCCTTTAGCCATTGGATCTGTACTTGGATTGCTTACTGGAGTTGATCCAGATTTCTTCTTAGCACCGAAGTAAGCGGCTGCGCCAGTAGCGATACCTTTACCTTGGTTTTTCATTACAGTAGCGTTACGCATTTTAACGATATCAATCGTAGAATCCATATATCCGCCTTCTGTAAGAATTGCTGGCATCTTAGTTTCACGTAGAACTGCGAAGTTAGCAGCTTTAATTCCACGATTACGTAATCCCATAGCACTTACAAGTCTTGGGTGAACTAAGTTAGCAAGTTTCATAGAGCCTGAGCTTGCTGTAGAACCACTCATTACGAATGTTTCAGAGCCTGTCCATGTACCCCATTTACCAGTGTTGGCATTGTGGTGAATTGAGATATAAATATCTGCTCCCCAGTTATTAGCTTTTCGTGCTCTCGTTGAGAGAGGGACATCTGTTCTTCCTGTTGGGTCGTCTACTCGTAAGACTTCCACATTTGAATAGGTTTTCAATTCAGCGATGGCTGCGATAGCTACCATGTTGTTGAATGTCCATTCACGTTCTCCTGCTGGAGTACGCTTGCCAGCCGTGTTAATACCGTGACCAGCATCAATAGCAATTTTATATGCCATTTCAGTTTCCTCCTTATTTTCTTCGATTATATCAATAATATCCGGGATATTAGTAACATCGTCATACTGTGACAGGTTATACATATTATAGATGTTAATCAATTTCTCTGGATATCGTGGATCTGTAGCATATCCTGCATCTTTGACTGCTTGTGCAGCCTTAGCGAAATCTCGTTGTCCCAATACAGCTTCGTATCGATTTCTTGACTCACCTTTAAGACCAAATGAATACTTTTCAACTAAATCTAATACTGCTCCCTCATAAGAAGGATATTTACGAAACTCTGCGACTATCTCATAATACTCATCTTCACCTTTAGAGTTCTTACGATACTCACCAGTTGTAACAGCATATGTTTCTCCAGTCCAGTTTCCACCTTTTTTGATACCGAATAGGTTATTAGCGTTCTTTGCCAGTGTCGAAGTCCCGCTTCCTGATTCAAGTATCCCTTGCGCAACAATAAGGGACGGAAGCACGTTGGCCGCCGTCCCATGTTGTATTGCGTATGGAGCAAGAGTTTCTATAAACTTACTCATTTTTTAAATCTGCGCCATCTTCAACGCCATCTGGAGCGTTAACTGGTTCTACGATAACATTCTCTTTCGGATCAAAAGCGCCTTCATCAATTAAACGTTGCGCTTCTTTTTCCTCAGCTTTTTTAAACGCTGATTTCTTGTAGAAAGTATTCATATAGATACCATAAATAGTTGTACCGAAAGCAATTAAAGCACCAAGCAATACCCCAAACTGTTCGATAGAATCTGGTGTTAGGTATTCAGAGTTCAAACCAATTGTTCCCAAGAACAGCATTAGAGCCATAAGCATAGCAACAACTTGTTTGACTAAATCTTTGGTTTTCTGGTTCATTTTTTATCCTCCTTTTTCCTTCTTCTCATTATCAATGAAAGATTTCTGGTTAAAAATACTATTCTTTAACCAAGAGAGAGAGAAGAAAGGTATTGTTTTGTTTTCATTTTTTTATACATTTCGTTGGGCGTTGAATTTAATAATCTGACATCTTTTTCGTACCCTATTTCAAATAGGATTAGATAGACTAATTCAGAGCATATAAGATAACGTGGATTGTTCAGACGACTTCTAAATAAGATTGCGAGTATTTGGAAGTAGTCGTATAAAGTCCCTGTTAGAGACTCTGCTACGGGTCTTAAATTCTTTAAGTGTTGAAGCTCCAAGTCTTGTAATCTTATAATTTCATATTCATCTTCTAAATAGTACATAGGAACTATTTTAGAACGCATATTCCAATTAGTTTCAATGATTTCTGTGTCTGATATTGCTATCGCTACGTGAGAAAATTGTCCACGACCATCAAAAAACCGGACTAATCTTGAAATTAGTCCGGTTCCTTTAACAAAAATAATATCTCCTGCTTGTATCATAATGCACCTCCCTACCAAGTTATTTCCAAGAGTTCCTGATGGGTTTTAGCAAGTTGAATTTCTTTCTTTAAGCTATCATATATGAATAGCTTTTCTCTTTTATGATTGAATGCTTCTTGATACATCATTAACCATTCATCTCTTGTGTGAGGTCGATAGCCAGCATCTTCTGTTTTCCAATAGACAACTGTTTCTGAGCTATCATTTAGATCATCTTTCTGACCGATCATATTAGTCTGATCGTCTCTATTGGTTCGATAGAAAAAACCATTTGAACACTTAAAACCTTGTAAAATCTTTTCTTCACACATTTCATTAAAGTATTGGATTTTGATTAATTTACACTGTTCGAATATCTCTTCTTCTGTTATATTTTGAGAATCTTTTTTATGAAGTTTTGCTATGGTCTCTTTTACCATTTGTTTTTCGTGCTTCTCCAAAGAAGGATAGCCTTCTTGAATGATTTTATTCATAACCCTGTCAATTGTTAGGAGTCCTGCACTCGTGGCTCTTTCTTCCGGACTAAGTGGTTTATTCTTAGGAGTTAGTTTCATTTTGTGTTTCCTTCTCCTTTCTAACAATATTTCTGACACTAATTGAAATATCATCTAAACTTGTTGATTTAGAGGGAACTACAAAAGAGAGTAAAGTATATAGTAACTCAGTATTTCCTGTATAAAAAGGTATAGTACCCTCACCTAATTCAGTTCTGTGTATTTCTACATTGACATCGTCAGCATTATTTTCACTTAATAGATATACATCATACTGTACACTAAATATATCATCAGGTTCAACGTCAAAGTTAAATTCTGAGAAGTTGTATGTGTCAGTGCCAGATGATTTAATATGTGTAAATGTACCTGGACTTATCTTTATATTCATACCTGGTGATACAGACAATTGAAAACCTTCTGTAAATACTCCTTCTATTTCGATGTTTTTATAGTTAATCAATACCGTTCCTCCTTATCCTCTTGTGCCACCGGCTAAAACTTGATAGAATGAGCTAAATCCACCAGAGCCAGTACTCGGTAATCTTGTAACATAGACTGTACAACCATATCGTGTAACATTGTATATTGCAAAGCTAAGGTGGGCAGAGTTGGCATTAATACCAGAAACTACAACCCACTGTGGAGTTGAATCAAAAGCAGCAGGGAAGGAAATATCTATAGAATTTGTAGCTGCTCCCGTACCAATTGAGACCCCACCACTAACATGTTGAATATGTGCAATACTGTTGTGGTTAGGAGAAGCCAGCATAGATACCTTATTATAGCCATTGGCCTCTTTATTCGTTGTTGAAATTTGCTCTCCATATAATGTTCCAGTAAAAGATGGAGCTGTGATTGCAGAATCAAATTCAAATCTTGAGCGGTTTGTTCGTACGTAAGTACGCAATGAACTTGAAGAGTTAAATTCTACATAGCCTATACTTGAATTACCAAACAATCTCATTCCGGTTGAAGGGTTTTCAATTGTTGAATCTGTTCCAAGAGAGAAACGAAGTGTGTCTCCCAATGTTAGCTCTCCACCAAATTCACCTTTACCATCTACAGTAAGACTTGCCCCCGTGCCACTGATCGTTGTTTTTCCTTGGATTTCAAAAGAATCACTTAGAACAGGAAACTTGTTTATACCTATGGATTTTTTATCTGAATCAATAAAGAATATAGGTGTTCCTACACCAACGGTTTTAACTACCTTCACTGTTTCAAACTGATCTTGAACCTCTACTTCAACATCGTAGGATGAGGTACTGCTTAAACTGGTAATTATATCTGGAACCTTAAAGGTTGTTCCAGTCATTGTAGGAGTTAGATTTGTATAGAATCCCCATTCAGAAGATGTCTTAAGCCTGGTGCGATATCTTATCAGTCTTATTGAGTTTTTATCAACTGTTCCAACCTTAACTGGTCTGATACTACCATTAATTTTAATTAATGTTTGGTCTTCAAATCCGTTTGTTCTCTCTGCTGAGAAGCTAATAGATGGTCGAGTGTAAGGAACAATTAAAACTGTTTTAGACACAGTTGCTTTTTGTCCTCGGCTATCAATTGCTTCCACAGTTAAAGTTTGGTTTGTACTTGCTGTTATATTACCAAAAGTTGCAATAGCAGTTGCCGTTGTATATGGAACTTCAATGGTTCTACCTGCCAGTTGGAATACGTATTTAACAATTGTCGCTCCACCTTGTCCTACTGCTCCAGCCGAAGAATCTAAATAAGCACTAACAAACGACTCTCCCGAGACAATGTACTGGTCGTTTCCAGTAATTGTTTTCGTACTTGTGGCTGAATCCGCATATCTTGGAACTCCATTGAACACTGGCCATTGACCATATAAGTAAAATCTAAGTGGTCTTGTTTCTGTTTCTCGAATTTGGATCCCATTATAGAAAGTATCTATTTCAATAGTACCATTTTTTTCTGTTTCATTAGGCATTTGACGATACATAGCATCTCTTTCAGCTTCATTTGGAGTCCAATTAATTGAAGTTCCAACATTGGTAAAAGTTTTTGTATAGCTTCCAAGTTTGATTCTAACAGTGTGGTCCAAGAAAGAAAATTGTCTCGTTATTGGGAAATCAATTTCTTCTGTAATATATTGATGCGCATCATACCCAGTAGTTGGGTGTGATGCTAATGGAGCCATCATAATACCATTTCTTGCTGTCTCTCCAACATAAGTTCCGCCATTATATGTTTTTAGAATTACCCGTGAACCAGTTGAGCTTCTTCCATTTAGTTTTCTAAAAATATCCTCATACTCTGCTGTACTAAATCCTACATTAGCAGCCGCTTCCAAAGAAACTGTTTTAAGTGCATTGCCGTAAGTACCATTAGCATTTAGTGCGTATATTTCAGCTACGTGAGTAAATGAACTGGATGCACGGTTTACAGATAGTCGCAAAACCTCTCCGGCTCTCCAAGTAGGATCTTCTGATAGTGTTGATTCACGAGGAATGCTATTAAGAACCGCTGTACCACTAAGTGATACTGTTCCATAATAAGTTGATCCCAACTGAACGTTTATACCAAAACTACCACTTAATCCGACCGACAAATCACCATTGCTATTATGAGTTACAGTAACAACATGAGTATCAATTAATTTAGATTGTCCACCACTTAAGCCAGCAGTATTTGAGAAACTACTGCTGGTTGTGTGGATCTTTTGTGAACCGCTCTTAGGTGCACTTGAGTAAACAGCACCGTAAGAGCTATGAGTAGATTCCCAGTAGAGTCTACTCGTAATTGTACTTGTGTTATTGGACGTATTCTGTGTAGCTGTCCAATATAGGCGTAATCTCCAATAGGAGCCTACTGCTTTGGTAATAGTACCGCTTAATGCCATTTAAGTTCTCTCCTTTGTATCTCTATATCTTTATTCTGGAATGATTGGTACAAATGCCCAACCCGTATTTTGAGTAGTTTCTACACGAACAACTTTAATTGTTCCCATAGTTATCTCTGCTTCTGACTTTAATTTTTTAGTAACAGTTTCATCTCTGTTAAAATAGAAAATTCGTTTATAGTCTCCGTTTCTGTATTCATCATAGTAACCAGCAAACTCTTCTGGACTCATTGTTGTGAAGCCTTCGATGTCTCCATTCTCATCGATACGGTAAACTTTTAATCCATTATCATCTACTCGTACATAAGAGTTGTAAAGCTCACCATTTGCTAATGTCCATTGAGTGGGCATACTACCCAGACCTAACATAACCCCAGTTAGAAGAGCCTCAGTTTGTGCACTCGCTGAAAACTGAATAGTAACCTCACTCGAAGAAGGGGTATAGGTAATGAATTCTGAACTAAAATCTCCATCCACTGTAGAGGTGTCAAAGACAGTCATTTTCAATGTTGTTCCCTCATAAATTGAAACCTCAAAAGTTCCTTCTTTGCCTTTATTTAAGAACCAAGAGAGAGTATAAGGTTGGCCTTGGGTTACGCTTATTGTTTGCTTGATACCGCTAAATGCTGTTCCTGTTGAAGATGGGAAGTAGAATCCAGAGCCATAGCCAAGTGTTCTTAAGTGTTGGTTCATGATTGCTGATACTAACTTATTATCAGGATTTGAATGCTCCCAATGCTCCAAGTCTGCATATCCAATGGAGTTCTTAATTTTATTTAATCCAGTTGTGCCAGAAATTTCTTTCTTTAGGTTAATTTCAAGATCTTCTACCATTGTATTGGTTGCTAATCCGCTAAGATCTACTGCTTCTGCCGCTGCTTTTGCAGTCGCATCTGCATATTCTTTAGCTTCAATTAATTTATTTTGAGCATCTTCAATTCTCGCTGTTTCCTCTGCTGTAATAAGACCATCTGCGTAAGCTTCTGCTGTCGCTATTGCTAACTCAGCTTGGGCAATAGCGTAATCCTGTGCAGCTTCTTGAGCAGCGTTCGCTCTTTCTGCCATGCTAACGCTAATATCTTCTGGAGCAGGAGTCCAGTCAGTCCCGACATTTCCTCTTTCGAGTTTAATATTTTCTATAATAGATGTTCCAGTTTGTGCATTACTCATTGCATAAACGTTTAAGAAGGCATTAGTCGAGCCTCCTACAACCCATTGGAAAGTTTTTTGGTAAACTCCTGGTTCTTTTAAAGGTATAGAACCCATTGTGACAGAACCACCAGAATTGTAGATAGAGAAGTTAGTTTTAGTGGCAGCTAATGTTCCTCTAATAGTGAGAGTTACTGTTTCTCCTTCAGGAATTTGCTGTGATAGAGTATAACTATTAACAAGATAATCAGTATTTTCAGTGTATACATCAGAATTCAATAGTAGATTTCTCGCACCTACTACAACATTGTCATATAGAGGACTCCAAGTATAATCTCCTGGTGTATTAGATTCAGTTGTTGTAGTTTTATTAGGAGCAATACCCATAAATCTTTTACCTGTTGGACTATCACTAATTCCGGCACCGTTAGCATCATCAGCATACTTAACCCAGGTATATGTTGCTGGACCTTGTGGTCCAGTCGCACCGGTAGATCCAGTTGCGCCATGTACCCCAATAACAACTGGTTCTACATAAGTAGTTAGTGGAGCAGAACTCCAAGAAACTTCTTCATAGTTCCAAAGGTATCTTTTAGAAGTTGTTGTAGCCTGAATAGCAGTAGTCCATCCAGAAGTAGCTCGAGTCACACCACTTGCTGAGGCACTCGCTAAATAGTATTCAGTGATTCCAGTAATTGAGCGACCAGTTTCTCCAGTTGCTCCTGTATTACCAGTATTTCCATAGACTCCTATAACAACTGGAATGTTATTATAGGTAGTGCCATCACTAAAGTTGGTCTTTTCGTAGTTCCAAAGATACTTATTAGTTGCTGTCATTGTTGGAATAGTAGTAGACCATCCAGAAGTTGTAGTTGTCACACCACTATTTGAAGGGGAAACTAAGTAATACTCAACAACACCAGTAATGCTTACTCCCGTCTCTCCTTTTGGTCCTGTATCACCCTTGTCCCCCTTGATTAAAGACCAGCTATACTTGCTTGGGTCCTCTGAGTCAGCAGGAAGGAAATCAGTATAAGTACCAATATAGGTTTTTCCTGTTGAAACAGTTGTAGAGAAACCTGTTGATCCGGTTGAACTTGTCGCATAGGCTATGTGCAGGTATGGTGTTTTTCCATCTGCTCCTTTAGCACCTGGAGTACCTTGAGAACCATCTGCACCTTTAATTAAAGTCCACTTATATTTAGATGGTGTTTGAGAATCGGTAGATATATTATCTACGTACATACCAATATAGGTTTTATCGACTGGATCACTTGTACTAAATCCTGTAGCTCCAGTAGGACTTGTAGAGTAGGCGATATGAGTATATGATGAAAGACCATCTATACCTTTCGGGCCTGGAATACCTTGCTCTCCAGTTGGTCCTTGAAGGCCTTGTAAACCTCTGTCTCCAGTGTCTCCTTTATCCCCTTTATCTCCTTTGGCACCATCAGTAACTACCATTACGCTTTGAGTATCATGTGCCACAGCAGCCGTTAAAGCAGTTGTAGAATAGGTTGTTGCTCTTATTCCTGCGATATTAGCTGGAATAGAAGATACTGTATAGGTTGTAGAAAGAGTTGTTTGAGTTGCTAATGTAGTCCAGTTAACTCCATCAGTTGTTGTCTCAATTCTCCAATAGCGAGAGTAAGCAACTTTTGCAACGCTTGTTCCATCTTTATAGAAGGAAGAAAATACAATTGTGCTTGGAGTGTAAACTCCTGTTTCCGACTTAGTTAAAACATTTACGTTTGCTTCTACAAAGAATGTTCTTGCTGTAGCACCTGCTGCACCCTGCTTTGATTTAGTAATTGTAAGTCTTTTTGTTAAAGTAACCCCAGATTTAGTCGCTATAATATCTACAAAGCCAGAATCTAACGTTGCAGGAAAAGCCGACACTGTTAAAGTACCATCTGTTGCAATCGTTGCTGTGAACCCAGCGATTTCACTTGATTTAGTAATGCTATATGTCCACGAGGTATCGACTTCTAAGTCTGCACCTCTATAAATATTCATTTTTGTTGTCGCACCGACATAACTTGACACCGTCCCACTTGAATTTGCAGGTAAAGTATGCGAATCATTTGTTAGTACCGCTATAAAGTTGTCATTAACATCGACAAGCGTATGATTTGCTGAACCTAAAATTGGCATAATATCCTTTATCTCCTTCCGAACACTCTCTTATTATATCATAGTAAATAAAAAAAAGCAAACCCTCTTTTGGAAGGTTTGCTTTTAGGTTTATTATTTAGATAGATCACAGATTACTGTTCCACGAACAGTAATATCCGAAGGTGTTACAGTAATTGTTCTTGTTGTTTTAGGCCATCCTGTTGTATTGGCTAAAACCCCTGCTGAGTTATACAAGTTCCAACTGAATTTATATCCAGAAGCTACTGGATCTGTAATTTCAGAACCATTAAGGAACACTCGTGCTGTCAAGTCGATTGGGTCTCCCCCACCGTTTTTAAACTTGTCTGCTCCTTGAATAACCAGCTGATGTGGGTCATTAACATCAGATAATCCCGCTGTATCAGTAGCTTTTCTACCATCATAAGTGGCAACAACACGGAAGGACTCTGTACCTTGAACACCACCTGGGGCAACAACAAGTGTGGCACTTGTATATCCTGAGTAGGCTCCTCCACCATTATTTGTTGCGCTAATCTTAGACCAACCAGCACCTGCATCTGCATCATAATTAGCTCCAGATGTTACAGTTGGATCTGCGAAGAACCATTTATAGGTAACTCCAGAAGAAACTAAAGTAGAACCATCGTAGGTATTTGTTCCAATTCTAATATTATCTGTCCCTGTGTTTCCACCAGAGCCATTTTTAAATACAGAACCATCTGGTAGTAAAGTAGTAACCAATAGGGCGTTAGTACCATCATTACCTCTATTACCATCTGATACCACTGGAATAAGTTGCTCGTCTAATAGTACTGTTGTTCCGCCAGAAGCGTACATTAATACTTTAATAGCTACTGCATCGGAAGGAACTGCCATTGATTTTGTTGCTTCGTTAGCCGAGCTTGTATAGATAGCTGTCCAAGCTCCACCTACAACTGTTTGTTTCTGGAAAATCCATCGAGCGGCGTAGGCTACACGAGCGGCCGTTCCAGTTTGTGAGAATGCAGAAGCAACAATAGAAGAAGGGTTTAAGACTCCAGCTTCTGTTTTCTGAATAGCAGCCGCGCTTGTTGTCATTTGGTAAGCAGTTGGAGAAGTACCAGCAATACCTGTTTTAGATTTATTCAAACTAAAACGTTTAACAATTGGTGAGAATCCACTACGAGTTGCAGTTAAATCTACGTAGGCTGAATCTGCTGACATAGCTGTGACAGTATATGTCTTACCAGAAAGAGAACCAGTTAATCCTACAGGAGTTCCCGCAGCTACTGTCCAGTTTGCTGAATCATCTGTAGAACCATTGTAAATCTTCATTTCAGTTTTTGCATTTGTGAAGATACCATTTGCTCCCGCTGAATCGGTAGCTACTGTATGGTTTTCATTTGTTAAAAGTGCTGTTATAGCATTTTCTCCATCTGAGCCATCGGTTCCACTATTAACTTTTGAGAAGTCAAGTTGAGCTACCGCAATAACAGATAAACCACTGTCTGGATCAACCCATGTTGCTTCCCCTCTAATTGTGATGGCATTTTTAGTCGCAAGAATATTCTTGTTAATTGTTAAGCTTTTTGCTCCTGCTGTATTTGTGATTGTATAATCGGTGTTAGTGCTCAAAATTTCTGTGTCGCCTTCATACCATTTATACGAAGCTTGATTCGCAATATTTGCTGACGTTCCTGTAATAAATAACTCAGGAGTAATAACAGGTTTTGATGCTACCCAATCTGGAGTATATGTTCCGTTATTTGGGTTGAAAATTTGTACTTTTGGTGATGTTGATGTTAGATATAACTGTAAACTTTTACCGTCATTTACATCAACGATCGTAATCTGACTACTTGCTACTATTGCCATTAAGTTTCCCCATCCTTTTTCTCTAATCTATTTGAATGTCGCAGAAGAACGTTGCTCTCTCGTAAACATCATCTACTGTTATAGCAAGAAATCTGCCTATGTTTTGATTGTTTTGTCCCCATTCTTCATCAGTCATTCCATTAGCATTGACTTTTCTCCACACAAAAGCTGACATGGGTAGGGCCTCACTAATGTCTTTTTTACCTCTATAAACCCGAGCCTCTAAAATGGTATTAATAAATCCATTCTTAAAAGCAAGACCATTAGAGGAAATAATTTCAGATTTATAGGAAACTTCATCACGAATCACATCAAGAATTTGCGTTCTAACATCCTGTTCCTCTTTATAATACTGCGCAAAAGCAGTATTAATCGCAGCCCCGTTTATATTACTTGGGGAACTCATATCCGCTAAAATAACATTCATAAACTCTCTCAATTGATCAAATCGTGCATCGAGTAAACTCCCATCTATTTCATCTATATAGTCCTCTAAACTTGATAGAAGCTGGTTGTAGCCGCTTTGAATTTGTAACCATTGTACTGATAAGGCTTGTTTCTCAGAAGGGCTTACAACGTTATCTGACGTGATATCAGCTACCTTATTAATCGCATCTTGAATCTCCGCCAAAATCTCAGGACTTAATCCACCTGTTTGACTAACTGAAATTGTTGGCGTTCTGTCATTAGCTCGACCCAAAATGAACTTAAGACTATCCATTCTTTTATCGGGAACTAAAATAATAACTGTATCCCCTTGATTATATGAAGCTCCCATAGACAGAGCACGAATCTCTTCATTTTGATAATTAACTTTATACATATCAGAACCTTTAATACGCTCTATAACTCTTCCTGTAATAGACATCGAATATGAAGTTTCTTGTAGCTTTCTATCGGTGATGATGTCAATGGATTTGAAAATCTCACTAACAATCTTTTGTTGCTCGTTCATTCCCTCACTCCTCATCTCCTGTTGAATCCTTTATTACAATAAAAAAAGAGGGCTTCCGTATTTCTACGGTTGCCCTCTTGGTTTTAATTCTTTTTATTAAACGCATGTGAAGCAGCTTGAAGTGATAGGCTCGAAAGCGCATCTTGAATCTGATTCGAATCTGTAGCATTAGGGAACTCAGCATAGATACTTACACTTTGCTCCATTCCAGAACCGCCTGTACCAGCACGACTGAATGAGGAAGCTAAGTTTTCCATACCCCCAACAGCTTTTAACATCGAACGTTGAAGCTCAATTCCTTTCAAGAAGTTCACTGTGTCGTCTTTATTTAAGATAATTTCTTTCTCGTGGACTATTGCAGGTCTGCCTTCTTGGTTACCAGAAGAACCTGTCCACTCGCCTGTATATCCACCCGTATCGAAGTAACCTACGTATGAACCTGGAGCACTCTTAGGCTTATCTTTATAAGACATAGACTGAATAGAACCGTCTTTGTTAGTTACTGTATAGTAATGTTTCTTGTTGTTGTTTAGCCCTGGAAGAGCGGCTAAAGCAGTAGACAAGCCAGCGATGTTAGCTCGAGAGATAACAGCTTTATTACCCATATCTTCAATATTAGTAGAAGCATCTTTCGCTCTACTTGCCATGTTTTTAATGTTAGTGTTGGCTGTAGTAATAGTTCCAGAATCAAACTGTTTACTCATCTTGAATGCGTAGTTAGCGCCACCAGCCATTAAGTTTAATGATTTAGTAGTTCCATCTTTACCAGCAGTTCTACTTAAAATTTCAGAGCGTCTATCAGTTTCCTTGATCGCTCCTTGTAGTTTTTTATTCATTTCGTCTCTTAGTTTAATCATAGCTCCATACGTACCGCTACCTCCATCTCGTCCTACCAGTGTTGTAGTAAGATTCTTAAATGATGTAGAGCCATCGTCTGTAACTTTTTTAGATGCTACCATTTGTGCGGCCTGGTTCTTAATAGCTTCTGTGTTAATTCGAGCTTTATTGGTATTTTCATTGATTTGGGCGTTAAGGTTACCTGTAGAACCAGCTAAGGCATCTGTTGTTTTACGAATATCTCTTTGTGTTTTAGTATAGGCATCATTTAACATCGTTAATTTACTATTAAAGTTGCCAATCCACTCATTAGAAACTTGAGTTAATTGTTGAGTCATAGAAGTAATTTCATTGCCTGTTGCACCAATGATTGTACTTACAACTTTATTAGCTTCGTCAGCAGTTAATCCAATTTTATTAGCAAACTCTCCGACAGTTCCATTCATCATATCCGCAACAGTAATAGTACCTGCATCTAAAGCATCGAATATTTTTTGAACAGAATCATCATCGACACCAAGAGGAGCAAAGGAAATATCTCCTAATTGGAACATACCTTTCAATGAATTAATACCATCTTGAACAGCGTGGCCAGTCCACAATACCATTTCTTCCTGTGCTTTCGCAAGGTCGTTAATAGCTTGTTTTCTTGCTGATTCAATAGCTGATTTACGTTCGGCATCTGATAGGGTTTCGTCTGCATAGTAAGCGGCGATCTTAGCATCCGCTTCCTTCATAATATTTAGAATATCTTGTTGAGCAATCTTAGCTTGCTCTCTATCAAATTCATAGACGCTGTTCTCGGCTTGTGCTAAGTCTTTTTCAGCTGTTTCTGTTTTAGCATCGTCAGGTTTAGCAACATATTCGTAAGACATATTACCGTTCTCGTCACGAATCAATTGAGCCATACGACTCGCATTTTTACGTTGCTCTAAAGCATTCTGTTTCTGTTCAATATCCCAAACTAATTGCGCACGTTCAAGCTGTGCCTTAGAAACTTTGTCTGCGTTCATCAAAGTTTGCAATTCTTGGTCTCGGAACTTAGCATAACGTTCAGCCTGAGCTGGATCAGTAGACTTCGCAATAGCTTGGTTTACTTCGGCTATAACCATTCCAATTTGAGTAATTTTATCGAAGGTATTTAACATCTTATCTTGATCGTCATAGACACGATTTAGAGTTTCCTCATATGCATCTAAACCAAGAGCGCCAAAGACTTCTTTTTCTGCGTTAACAAGAACTGTATCCATGAACTCTTTAAACTTATCTTTAAGCAAGTCAATCTTCTCGATTAATGACTCTTGAATTTGGTCGCCCAAATCATCGATGATTGCAGTAGCTTCTTTCCAAGCTTCAGTTCCTTTTTGTAGTGAGTCTCTATAAACGAACATTTCATCTCTGGCTTTAGAAGCTGCCAAAGCCTGTGCGTCAAGAGTTTTAAGTTGAATATCTCTTAGTCGAGCGACTTCATCGTAAGAGTCTTTTCCGTAGGCTTTCTTGTAAGCTTCTGCAAGGTTCGCAGCCTTCTCTGAAATTCTATCGAATCCTTCTCCAACCTCTGAAATCATTTCTGATGTTTGACTGATAAAGTCAAGTTGAATTTCTCCCAGTTCTTCGTAAGCTGACTTAGCCTCACCAACTGCATCCATCATACTTGATTTATATTCATTCAACATTTCTTGTCTATCCGCATCAGTTAGAGTTTGGTTTCGAGAAACCTCATTCATTCTGTCTTGGTAGTATTTCATTAGGTCGATATTAGCTTTCAGTTGGTCTCCCACGATAAGCATATTTTCATCTAATTTAGTAAACTCTTCTCCATTAAGTTCTTTCATTACGTCTCTGATTTGAGTTAGCATATCCGATTTCTCGATACGAAGCTCTACTTTATATTCTAACTTCTCTCTTTCAAGTTCTTTAACGGTTGCTTTCGCTTCCTCAATAGCTTGCTTTTTGTCGGGAAGTAGATCAAAAGTAATCTCAGAGTAGCGTGCTGCCTCTTCCTGGAGTTTCTCTACATTTTCAATAGCTTTTTCTTTTGCTTCACCAGTTTTCTTGTTAGCGGCATTTTGTAGCGCAGTCAAACGTTGGTTAAGGTTAGTAATCTCTCCACCACTATCAAAGTTAAAACCTTGACGTTTCAATAGATTACGTTGCTCTGTTTGTTCTGCTTGAAGTGCTTTAACATAAGCTCTTAAAGTCTTCTCTTGAGCAGCGTATTGAGCCTGCTCTTTAGCCATTAGGTTAATTTTATTTTGACCATAAGCTTGATCTTTTAGACGACCTAAAGTTTCCAGTCTGTCTTCAATCTTGCTCATAATATTGTCAAGTTTATAGTATCTGTCAAGTTCTAATTCTAAATCCTCAACATCTTTCTCTTTATCTTTATCGTCTGCTGTTTTTTCACCTTTAGAACCAAGCTCTTCTTGATTATTTTTATTTCTATTTGCTACAGCATTCTCATAGTTTTTGATACCTACGTCAGAAGCAGATTTATTAAAGCCATCAAATGCTTCGAAAGCTGGCAGATTAGAACCGTACACAATATCGTCAATTGCAGCTCTCTTATTAGCTTCATTTCGAGCAATGGCTGAATTACCATATCCAGAAGCTAAATTAGTGCTAAAGTCTGTCATTTCAGCAGTGAACATATCTCTGCCTTTATCTACTCCAGCAAGCATGCTTTCACCAGTAAAGAACTCATAAGCATCGGCTAAAGGTCCTAATTTCTTAAGAACTCCTTCGATACCATCATAAATTCCATTAACAACTGTGTTCCAAGTCATTAATACTGTATTAACTACTCCTTCAACCATTCCAGTAAAGCCATCGACAACCATGAAGAAACCGATTTTAACTTTATCTGAGATAGATAATGATTCAGAGCTAAAGAAGTTTAGGTTGTTAAGCCAAGCATTTGTTCCTTGCGCCCAGTAAGAACCTATATTACTTACGCCTTGGTAGTTAGCATTAACATGTTGTTGCAGACCCTCATGAGCAGACTGGAATTTCCCAGCTTCATAATTAGCAAATTCCCAAGCATGTTTTGCTTCAAGAGCAGTTTTAATTTCACCAAGAGTTTCGAAGTTTCTTGCGTCTACTCCATAGTTTTCAGACAGCCAAGTTACAGAGTCAGTATTAGTTTTTAACCACTGATCGTAGAACTCAGTATTATTCATCATCATACCAGCGATAGCACGACTTTGGTGAGCTTGAACAGCATCGTAACTATCTTGTAGAGCAGTAAGAGCGTTCTCTCCCTCTTTAATACTGTCTACAATTGCAAGGTCTGGATTATTACGAGCGAACTCATTATAAGAGTCAGTAGCTTCCTTAGTGAATGGGTTTACACTTGAAAGATTCTCAAGCATTTTTTCCATGCCATCTAAACTACCTTGTGTTTTATTAAGATTCTTAAGATTAGTATTATATCCTTCAACTGTTTTAGAAGTTTGTTCGTATGCATCAGCTACTGATTCTAAAGCATCGTACTGTTCAATCTGCAACTTAGCATTTTGTTCAAGATGTTCGTAGTTTTCTTCAAGCTCAGAAGAGTAAGTGATTAGACTTCCAGCTGCACCGACAACGGCTGCACCAACTGAAATTGCTGTACCAGCAACCAATGATAGTCCACCAGTAACAGGGGCTAAAGCGCTACCTGCACTCATTGCATATCCAACAACAGCGGCTGTAGAACCGCCGATCAGAGCAGTAGTCTTAATAGTGTCAGTCTCTATCTCTCTATTGGCCTCACTAATTTTTTCCATTTGCTCTTGATAAACTCCACCAAAAACTTGAGCTTCTTTAGACATCTGTAGGAAACCACTTGTTGCCTCGTTACCATTTGAAATGTCGTTGATTAGGTTTTTAAACTCACCTAAACTACCATTTGCTTGTTGAAGAGCAAAGGCAAAAGCTGCTGGATCTTCTGAAAATATTTTTTCAATAGCTGCGACTGATTCCTCTACTTTTGCTGGTTCCAACATGCCAATTTCCTCTACTAAATTAGAAACAGTAGAAGTCATATTCTCAATATCGTCTGTTTGACCTCGAGCAGAAAGTGTAGCTATCCACTCATCATCTAACATAGAGTCTGACATACGTTTAAGGGCGTTAGCCGCTTTAATAGAGCCTTCATCGCCAGCCGCAGTCAACTTAGTAATGGCCTCACTTGCGCCAGTAATTGGGTTGATAATATTGGCTTGAATAGCGTCTCTTGTTTCTTTGGTTTTTGCATTAGAGTCAGAAAGTTGAGTAGTATATTCTTGAATACTCTTAAGAGCCTCTTGAATACCCTCTGCGTCTCCAAATTCTTGTGCTTCTTCCAAAGCCTCTTGAGACTTTTTAAGTTGGTTATTGGCTTCAGTTCTATCATTCACTGCGCTTACCATTTCACCAGAATATTGAGCAATAAAAGCAGAACTGTTATTCGCCAATATCTCTTCTGTAGCACGAGCTTCTTCTAACTTAGATGCTAATAGTTGATCATAGTCTTTACTTAGGTCAAGAACAGCGTTTCCTTCTGCATCAAAATACTTAACAAGCTCTGGAGAAGAAGTTGCAACAGACTCTGCTAACTCTAAATAAGCTTCCTTAGCTTCGTCTGATCCTTCTGAAAGGATTTGTTCTGCTGTTGCACCGCTTTCTTGAAGATCTTTATAAGCATCTTTCATTCCACGAACAGAATTTACTCCTTGAGTTGTAGTTTCACTTAATGAAATATAACTACGTTGAATATCTTCATTCATTTCTTTCGTTTTCTCAGCTTCACTACGGAAATCTACAAAAGTAGCGATAAGCATACCAATTCCGCCAGCAACTTTAGCAGCTGGATGTGGAACCAAGAGAAGAGAAGCAGATATAGATTGAAGCGATGTCTGCATAAATTCGCCTTGTGTTATGGCGCCTTCAAGAACTGATTTATATCCTGCAACAATTGGGGTTAATGCGGTAAATGCTCCACTTACAACTTGTACTGCTCTTTGTAGTCTTTGTGAGCGAGCAGCGGCATCCTCAAGTTCGGCTGCTGTTGCGTTAGCAAGATCAGCCTCTTGTTGAATTTCTTCTGGAGTACGAGTATTAGAAGATAGTTGATTTCTCAATTCTTCCAGTCGTGCTTCAGCTTCGGCTGCGTTTGCTTGAGCTGCTACATCACCATCTACTGATGCGGCGGCAATGTCTGTTTGCAGTTGAAGAATTTCTTCTAAATCTTGAATCATGCTATCATATATAGTATCGATACTACTTAAATCAGCATCTTGATCTGCTAATAGTTCATCAATTTCAGCAAATGTTTCCGTTAGCTGTTCAGCAGGAATGCCTGAGTTTGCTAACGCATCCTTAAACTGAGTTGCTCTAATTCTTGCAGCTTCAAGTTCAGCATTCGGATCGGTCATGTCAATATCTATAGGAGTATTATTAATTGTTGCAAGTTCAGCTTTAAGCTGGTTCGTTTTAGCAAGAGCCTCATCAAACTCAGATGATGCTTGACTAAGAATTTGGTTCTTAGCATCTTTACCAGCATCAGTTACTCTTTTACTGTTTACTCCCTCTGGATTATTACCAGATTTTAGATCTGCGTTCGCTCTCTCAGCAGCTTCATTTAGATTTTCATAGACTCTTTGAGCCTCCACAAGTTCTTCACTTAATGCCTTGGCTTGTTCCTGAGACTGTTTATAAACTTGTCCTGAGTGCTCACCTAACGCTCTTACGATACGTTGTTGTTCGTCACCAATTTCAAGTTGCTCACGAAGTTCATCTGTTAACTTTCCTTCGCTTTCTAATCTTTCAGCAACGTTTTTAGAGAAGTTCTTAGCATTTTTAGCCTGTTGAGCATCAGCCATAAATCTTGCACCAAATAATTGTCCAAAGATACCAACAATTGGTAGCAATGCTGTGCCTAAAGCGGCGAATGCACTTTCTTGTGCTCCGATAATATTTAATAATTTAGTTGCCTGGTCTATCATACCTTTAAAGAAATCAGTATCTACGATAGCGTCAGCTGCGCCTTGCCAAGCATTTTTAAGCTGTCCAACTTTAGCCTCTAAAGAGTCCATATAGATAAGTTGTTGACGAGCTGCTACTCCGGCAGAGTCATAAGCTGTTCCAAGCAATTCGTTATAGCGTCCTTGGTTATCCAAGAATGATTGCAATGTTTCTGCTTGCTCTTTACCAGCGATTGATTCAGAAACAACAGCACGAGCTTCTTTAGTCATGTTGCCCCAGTTTTTACCCAGGTCTTCCATGATGTCTCGAGCTTCTCTTAGTCGACCATTGTCGTCAAAGATAGACATTTGATCAGCGATTCCACCAAGTTGGAAAGCTTTCTCTACTTTACTGCTGAATGCAGTCAAGTCTTCTTCTGAACCTTCTCGCAATTGTTGGAATGATAGCAAGATAGATTTGAAGGCTGTACCTACAACCTGTGGAGATCTACGAGTTGCTTCCGAAACTGTTGCGATAGCAGAAGAAATATCTTCAAAGTCATATCCAGCATTCTTTGCAACTGTTGCAGTACGCTGTAAGGCTTCCGCCATTTCGTCTAAGCCAGAACCCGAGACCGCACCTAAGTTAGATAGTACATCAGCGATGTGAGTACCAGCTTGATCTCCGTGAGTTGCTAACATATCGAAACCGTTCATTGTCGCAGTAATGTACTCAGACATTTGACCCATCGAGTCGCCTGTGATATTAGCGGCGATGATTGTAGATTTAGCTAATTCTTGAGCGTACTGAGCTGCCTTACCACCTTGTTGTTCGTAAATCAATGAAGCTTCAAGGTAATCTCTTGCAGTCGTACCTAAAGCGTTGGCTGCTTCACCAGCTGCGTCTCTATATGCTTCCATTTCTTCTCTGGATTTACCAGAAACGATAGAAACATTCGTCATGGCTTCATCTAATTTTAAAACTTCAGAGAAGGCAGACGTAATCGCTGCACCGACCGCACCAATTGTACCAAACGCAAGAGTTTGTCCGAAACCTTCTTGCATATTATTTTTTAATCTATCTAATTGTCCACTTGTAGCACGAATATTTTGAGTTGCTATCTTAGCTGAACGAGATAAAGCGTTAAGTCCACTACTTGCTCTTCGAGCCGCGGCTTCTGAACGTTCTAAATCACGATTCAACTCTTCAATTTGCTCTTCAGTTAAGTTGGCTTCAGTTCTTAGACGTTGGAACTCAGCTGCTAAAACTGTACCAAGGTCGCCACCTTCTCGCTCAACTTTTTGGATAGCGTTATTTAATGCTTGTAGGTATACCTCAGCAAGTCTTACATCAGTAGAGTTAACATTAAGGTCTGTTTGTCCAGATCTTACTCGTTGCAAGTCTCCTGTCAACTGTTGAACAGCGGTACGGGCTTGTGTTACTTCTGTATACTGAGCACCAATGTCGATGGTGAAGCGAAAGTTTGCCATTTGTTTTTCTCTCCTTTATAGCCTCATATAATCTCTTTTATATATAAGAAAAAAGAGGGCAGAACTATATGTTCTGACCCTCTTCTTTTTAGACTAAGCCTTTTGTTCTTACTCTGAATGCGATAGGAGTACTACCACTATTCAAAACATTCATGGCCGCGGAGTTAGCATTACCAGAACTCGGTAATATCGAAACTCTATTTACCACTCGATAGTAATCCGCCAATGGAATAATAGCGTTCTGATAAACCATGAAATCAATTCTATCTCCTGGTGTACCGGCGATAGCAACATCTGCCATAAGCGCACCTAAGAAAGCATTCATACTACTTGCTCTACCTAATAAAGCTGGGTTGGTGAAAGCGGTTCTCATTGTACTATCATGAGATTCTTGTGTTATAATTGCATTAATTAAGAAGTTTAAACCAGTCTCTAATGCTTTAGTTTCACTATTTTTACCTGGATTGAACTTCTGGTTTTTTACAGATAAATTCATTTCTACGTTAACCTTATCTTCAATTCTTGCAAGTGTTGCACGAATATCTGTCTTTGAAGTACCAGTCATAAGACTTTTACCAAGAGGGGTAGTAGAAAGATTTACATTTGTTCCGCCAGGTACTTTGGTGTCCGCACCTGTCATTTGCACATCTGAAAATATTTCTTGAAAAGAACTCTTTAAGGTTGAGGCAACAGCAATTTCGTAAATACCTCCAAGATAGTTAGTCATAGAACCCTGAAGATTTGTCACTAACTTCTCAATAGTTTTTTCCTTCGTGGCTTTTTGTCGATATGTTCCACCAGCACCTGACCACTTCATTAGCTCAATTTCGTTTCCTTCTTTAGTTACTTTCTTATCCTTATGAGAAACCTTGTTTCCTGTCAATCCAAAGTTAGGAAGTTTAGTTGAATCTCTATCAATTTGACTTGTGATTCGCTCTAAGAAATCAATTTGTTCTAAAACGTTAAGAGCAGATGTATAAGATTTTTGATCCAATCTAATAGCATCACCTAATCTACTCTCTTGGTGGTTAACTACCATTTCACCGACACTGGCATCGATTTCAGAACCCATGTCAATAAGATCTTGGAGTGAGTTGCCATATCTTTTTAAAGTCTGATTAACGTCTCCAAGTTTAGCAATTGCGGCTTGCTCATCTGCTTCACTTAGTTGCATAATTTCTTGCATCATAGAGTTAACTGGCTTTCTTGCTGCCTCAGTTGCAGCTTTTCTTGTCATTAAATTTGCAATATCATTATCTCTCATCATTTCTGGAACAAACTTAGACTTGGAATCTTGAGCTAAAAGTTTAAGTTCTGAAGAGAGTCCTGTAGCTTTTAAAACTTCTTCACCAGTTGTCCCAAATTTAGAAATAGCTTGTTGTTTAGCTTTTGTAGAAAAAATCTCCATGATTTGGTCGTGATTATTGACTTTTGGATTGAAGGCTTGAGACTTACCATTAAATGTTCCGTAAAAATTATAGTTTCCCCAGTTAGCTTTATTTTGAGAACCATTAGATTTACGGCGCAACATGGCATATTCTAAATCTTCTCTCTCTTGGGCTGTTGATGGATTAGGATATACTCCCTTCCATTTTTGGTTTACCGTTCCATACATAGCGGATCTATCCATTTTCTTTCCTCCTTAAAAAAGTATACAAAAAAAAGCTAATGATTCATTTAGAATCATTAGCTTTTTCGATTAAGAAACATCTTTATCCTTGAGAGTGGTCTTAATTTCATGGACTGTTTCTTTAATCTCTTTAATTTCAACACGTTGCTCTTGTGCTTCAAAATTGTTATCCCTTACTGCATCTACTAAATCAGCAAGTTTGTCACTATTATCAGCCAAAGCACGAATCAATTTGTTTATTTGCTCATTGTGTAAAGCATTTTGTTCTTGAAAATTATCCAAAGTGCTTTTATAAATATAAGCTAAGATAATAATAGCTAAAGCACCAATGGCTAATTCGTTTAACGCTGGAAGAAACTCTAAAAGCTCCAAACTTATCCCTCTCTCCATAAGTTTATTCCAACGTTTGACTTATTATTTTTTAGGCTTATTCTTTGCTTCTTTTTCTTTGGTCATTGAACCGAACATACCTTCTAAAGATTTATTCGCTTCAGCTTGACCTGCGTATCCTTGTAAAGAAGAAGCAATGAATTTGTCTACTTTATCGGACTGAGCTTTTGTAGCTTCAAACAATTCATCATAGTCGCCTTCTGGGAGTGCTGAAAGAACTGAATCAATAACGCCATTGCTCTCAAGCAAATCGTAGGTATTAACCATATTTTCAAGTTCCTCTTCTGTGAATTCTAAGTTGGTGTAATGCTCAACGATTAAGTAGTGTAGAGTAGTTTCTACGATCATTTCGTTAACTACGCCATCTACAATAGACGACTTAACAGCAGACGCAACAAGGTTAATCTTGTCAAACGTTGGCAAAAATTGCTTAACCTCAATTGTTTGTCCATTAATTTCTACTGGAACTGTCTCACTATTTGTTTTTAATTCTAAGGCATTGAATGATACTGTAGCCATTTTTGAATCTCTCCTTTTTCTCTTTTTAATTATTATAACACACTATAAAACTAAAGTCAATAGACCTTTCGAGTTAGGTGAAAAAACCCCACAGAACTATAGTATATTTTAACCAAAAAAAAGAGGACTACCAGTTAAGGTAGTCCTCAATATTTGTGATTAGCAAGCGCCAGGAGCGATTGGTTCATCGGCAGTGTGAAGAGCGAACAACACTTTACATGTGCTATCGAAGATTGTGTAATCAGGGAATGCATCGACAGTGAATGTGAATGTTGATGGGTCTCCAGAGCTTGCCATAGTAAAGCTGAAGTTAGACTGAACTTTACCTTTTGGAATTACGAACTGAGCTGGAATGTCTTTACCGTCTGCTGCTCTACGGAACAATGTGTTAGCTTCGATGTAGTAATAACCAGCGAAGTTAGATGCAGAAACAGTCATTTCTGAACCATTCTGTAGTGCGTAGAAGTCAACAAGATATGTTTTACCATATACTAAAGAATCTTCCACTGGAGAAGCTGTAGTAACTCCACCCTCATTAAACGCTGAAGCGATAACAACTTCGTCTGTTACAAATAATCCTGGAGTATCTGAATCAACTACTGAAGTAGCTAACAAAGATTGCTCTCCTGCTACTGGAGCTGCTGTTAAAGCACCACGTTGGTTAACTTTAACACGGCGAACGATCTCACCATCTTCAAGTTCCATAACGTAGATTTGACCCATTGGATATTTATAACCAGAGCCATCATTCAGATTAATATCTGCTTCTGCAAGTACTTGCGCACCATTTGGAATGTGTTCTGTTAGATCCAATACTGGAACTACCGCACCAGTGTCAGAACCATCAAGAGTAACTTCACGAGAAGATGCTTCGATACGTGCTGTGTGATGGAACGGAATACGAACGCTCTCGATCAAGTTTGCACCTGAAAGGATAGAGAATCCAAGTGGAGATAGCATTGCTTCCTCGAAAGTAAGAGTAGCTGTTTTGTCTCCTTCCCAAGCCAGCAAACGTGGATTACCACGACCACCTTGAGCGTATACAGTTGTGGATGCTGATTCAACAGTTGAAGTTCTTGCTGAGTCAAAGTAGATTACTGGTTCACCTTTAGCAAATGTATAGTCACCTAAAGTCTGTGCACCTTTTGCTTTGAAAACGATGTCAGTAATTTCGCGTACACCAAATTTCATATGGTTTTTTCCTCCCTTAATTTGTGTAGGACAATAATAAATTCCCTACATATGTTATAAATTGTGGCATTAGAATTATACTCCTCTGCCTTAAATCGAATGCGTCCAGTCTGCAATTTCAACGTCTTTCAAGCCAGCAAATGCTCCGAGAGTCATTTGAGTTTGATATTCGCTGTATTTGCGAGAACGCTCCAATTGGTAATACAACTGGGGGACAGTATAGTTTAATATAGTGTCCAAAGGTAATCCATCTACTGTAGCGAGTACTGAAATACCAGTAGCTAATGCAGACTTCTCTTCTTTGTCTTCCCCTTTTTCCTGGGCTAATCTTTTTCTTCTTGCTTCAATCTTAGCTGCGATCTCAGCTGCCTTGTCATTGATTGGGTTGAATTCCTGCTTATCGGCATTACCAGTGTTAAACATTTTGCCTAAAACTGGAACAAGGTATTGAAACTCAAAATCAGTGATAAGAGATTCTTTTTTACCTTCATCCAACCAAGAAATAATAAGGAAGTTGTTCTCAACAGTTATTTTCTTTGCTCGTGGAAAAATAATATACAGGAAGCCAACAAGATTACTATGAAGAGCGCCGTCCTGTAAAGCTGTCTCTAAGATTAATTGAAAATCATTCATGAACATTAGCTTGTTTTTGACCGGCTCCATGAGATCCTCATTACCTTCGACTTTCGCTTCAATCATTTTTAAATATCTTTCTTTTGTCAAAGTTAAAAGAGAATAAACTTGATAAAGTTCCTTCTCTCCTAACAAGGCAATTTCTCTAAGTGTAGGCTGGTGAATTTCTACCTTTAACTGCGGAACTGGCAGAGGTGCTCCGGCTAAAAGCTTTAGCGAATCAACCATATTAAGTCTCCGACATAATCATGTAGCTTAGAGTAAATCCAGACATTTCCTCATTAATAATTAGATTTTGCGCTGCTAAAAACTGTACAGGCCCAAGCGAATCAATTTTCGTATCTGCGATAATTTCATCGATTTCTGCCATGATTTTATATGGTCTTGGAGTATAATCTTTTAGCATCCAATTATTAACATTGCAAATAATATCAAAAGAAATAACATAGTTCTTATACATATTATCTTCTCCAACTGGTGTAAATGCTCCGAATTGAATTACAATGTAGTTTTTAATCTCTTCATCTTTATCGATCACTGGAACAATTTTAATCTGATCTCCGAAGACCTCTTCTCTTTGAGCTTGTGTAAGCTCCATTGTCTCAGCATCTTTACTGGTGTGGACCAAGAGGCGAAGAAGAGCTTCATTTTGCATTAGTCTTCGGGCGACAATATTTAAGTTGTTCCCTATGTCCGCAAATGATTTCTTCTTACGCACCTTACTTATATTTGTTTTGCCTGTCTTAGGATCGTAAATTCCCATTCTCCTTTATCTCCTCTCAAATTTAACCGAAGATACTAACGACCGGTACTTCAACCATAGCCTTCATTAGTCCCTCTTGGTAAAATTCTATAACAATTATATCTCCGAGTTTCCCACCCGTCACCTTCACTTTGCTCGTATTAAAAGCAACTTCTTTTTCGACCGAATTATGGTAAATTTTAAAGTCTCCAATAACTTCTTGATCATCTACTTTAGCTACGAAGTCTTTTGAGAAACCTTCTTTAATTGTGCTTGCGCCAACAATTACAATATTGTCCTGTGGAATAATCAAGTTTTCTGGGAAAGCAACTTGTCCATCTGGAATAGCATTAATAATATCATCTGTATATTCATTGTTAAAGTTTTCAATGCAACTCAATCTTAAGATATTAGGATTGCTTATATCATCTCTAACTTGTATTTTCCAAGTTCGAGTTCCAACTTTAATTTTATCATAACGTTCAAGGTCTCCAATAGCATCTTTATCATTTGCTCCAATAAAGATTTCGATTGTATCGTTTTGGCGACCACCTAAGTAATTACCAGAAACATTATCGTACTTAGCTTTAGTTTCTACTGGCCCACGAACAGAAGCCCATTGTTTTACAACAACTCCATTATCATCTTTCCAAGAGAGTAAGTGAGAGGCTTTGTATATCTCTCCTTTAAAAAATGGTTCGTAGTTGTAATCTTGGCGTACAATTAACCAACGCATATTAAGACGCTTCCAAGTGACAGTGTTTCCAACTACAAAACCTTTACCCTTTGGTGCGTTAATATATTTAGTATTTTGTTGCCAATCTTCTTTAAGATTCTTGAGAATGACACGAACTTCTTCTGTGTCTCCTAATTCCCAACAAGTGAAAATTTCTACTCCTTCAGCAGAGTCTAAAGCATGAGTAAAGCTATCTCCACCGGTGTTTCCTGGTAGAGAATGTGCGCTTCGTTTTCTCATTCTATTTAAACAATTGTATGCTGTTTCGGTATCTGTTTTAGTAAAGGAACCAGTTTGGCGATTGATGCCAACTCTCGCATCGTGTAGATGTTTATCCACTTTACTTCAACTCCTCAATAAGGCTCGTGATTTCGAATACAGTTTTACGAAAATACATAAAATCTATATCCTCTACCTCCGATAATCCTTTTAGCTTTCCTAAAATTTGACCTACAATTTCTTCTCTTTCCATTACAAGAGCTTTAAGACCTGAAAGCTCAATGATAATTGTCTCCGCTTGTTTCTCCCAATTCTCGTTCTTTTCTCTCATTGGAAGTATTTTCCAAGCTTGATTAATCTTTCTATGGATGTACTTATCCCAAGCTTCTTCAGACATTACAAAACCTGTATTAAATTTAACGGTCATATTCAAAACCCCTTAAAGCACCCAGTGAATTATAAACTCGGCGGTAAATTTTTTCTCCGCTTGATAGTCCATCGTAGTTAGCTACGACATAGCCATCTTCGTTTACTTTTCTTCTGCGATACATAAATTGTTGGCTATTTACTTCTGAGCGCTTAGAAGCGATAATTGCATTAAGTCGCTGCATGTGTGCTGCTTGTGAAGTCATTTTGAAATCAGAAGTAGAGTATTTCATCTGTGTGATTCTTGTACTTGATAGTTGACGATTGAACCATTCTAATAACATTAGCTCCGCCAGAATATCAATTTCCTCATGAGTTAGTGTATCCTCAAAGGCTCCACGAGAAATAATAGTCTCTGTAGGAACTCCTTCAACGTCTACTATCTCAGTTAGAGCAGGAAAATCTTTATCATAGTTAAACAATCTAAATCTTGGAAACTTAAACAATGGAATAGAGTCCATCAGCATAGAGTCCATGATTTCAAATGTTTCTTCTAAAGTTAATTCCATAAATAAATCATCGGTGATCTTATCTAAGAATTTACAATAGACAGTATAAAATGTTGTACCCATAATCTTTCCTCCATAAAAAAAAGATTGGCTAAGTTAATAGCCAATCTTTTAGTCGATTTGTTATTGTAGTGGTGCTCGTCTTGCACGAATATTTGGAGCGTTGTCTTCTTTAGAAGCCTCTACTGAAGCACCTGCTCTACGTTGACGACCAGAGCCTTCCTCACCTTGTTGCATAGCTCTATATTCTCTACCAACCTGTGGATCTTCTTTAGCCCACTCAAAATTATCTCTTAGATTCTGTAGGCTCATACGGAATAGTGATTCAAAGAATTTAATCTTATCATAGCTAATCTTAACTGTTTCTGTAGCCAAGCTATTCTTCATCCATTGTGCAATGTAGAATGGTCCGAAGTCAAGAGCATCTAAGATTTCCTCTTTAGTTCCATCAACCATAAGCTTACGAATATCATCGATTGAGTAATCAAATTCTGGGTCTGTTGGTAAGTCTAAAGCTGTTCGTACATCATTGTCTTTAATCTGTAAATTTTCATAAATAAGTTTTGCTCCACCTGGTGAGTTATGAAGTAAATACAACTCATGGAAAGTGATAACCTTAATTTCTGGTTTTCCACTTAGAGGTGCTGGTGCAAAGTTTCTTGTTGTGTTATTAAGCTCTGGTAATACGTAGCTTACCTTTCTACGAGCAACGTTAGCTACACGAACTGGGTAGTCACCTTTTAAACCTTCTACTCCCAGGTAGCTGTAGTCTATATCATCGAATGCTGCCATATTGTAAATCTCTCCTTTGTGTCCTAATTTGCTTTCTTTATAATTATAACATCTTAGACCCTCTTTGTCAAAAAAAGACCAAAAAAAATAACCCTCTCCGAAGAGAGGGTTATTTTAACGATTATACTAAGCGCATGTACTGGTAAGTAGCTTCGCCTTGTACTTCGCCTTCTGCTGGCACGAAGATAGGTCCAGAAACTTCAGGCCATTGCGACAATGAAGCATTTTCGTAAATACAGATACCTGGGTTTGCGAACAAAGCAGCTCCGTATTTTTTGTACATTTGGATTTCTTTAGAGAAATCACGGTTTGCGAATTCTTCGATGACAGTGTCACCTTCGAATACGACTTTAACTGGGTTGTCTTGCCCTGTAGGCATGATGAACGCAAGACCTGCTGGAAGAGTCAAGTCTTCTGGTTCGTTGGTAGCATCGAAGAACGATGTAGGTAGGATTACTACTTTAGCGCCCATATACTGACCAATGTAACCTTTAGATTGGATTTCTTCTTTTTGACGGTCTGTGATAGCGTGCATATGAGGAATCATATCTGCTGCGAACATGTACGAACAGAAGATAGTTGGCTCTGCGTAAGCACGAGCAATTCCTAACAATGCGTGGAAACCACGTGGATCCCATCCGTTAGCAGAAACAATGTTGTTAACTGGAAGAATCGTGTTGTCGTTCAAAGCAATCATCTGACGAACGATTTCTTTGTATAGCGAACGCTCAAAGCCTTCGTTTACAATGTCAAGTAATTCTGCGAAGTCAATACGGTTTTCCAAGAATTCTTCGATAGAAATCTGAACAGCTGCACCGTGTGCTTCTGTGTTGATCTCGAAGCTTGAACGATCCAGTTTGAAGACTTCGTATACCCCGGCGTGTGCTACGCGAGTAACGAAGTTACGTCCACGAAGTGCGCCTTCACGTTTAGTGAAATATTTCTTTTCACCGTTCTTGATGTTGTATACGTCAACGAATTGGTCCAATGCGTCATAAACACGTTGTGGAACGACCTCATCGATAGTTTCTTGTAACAATTCGAAGATTGTCAATTGGTTACGCTTATAGTTCATATAAGTGTCAGCTAATTTATTTAGCTCCGTACGTAGTGTTTCGTTAATTTCCGCTTGGGAAAACTTTTCGTTTTGGAACTCAAGCACTGCGCCGCGACGTAAGTTAGCCGCTTGGAACATTAGCTGTTTTAAGTCTTTTTTCTCTAATGCCATTATTTTTTTCCTCCTTAAAATTGATGGGCTTACCCCGAGTATTGATTAATCACTAACCAATAGTTATGCCTTAATAACAGCTAATTTTACAGCTCTTTGTCCGTCAGGCAGAGTGTTAAGCTGAACAACTTGTAAACGAATAGCGCTTGTAGCTTCTGCGCCTTCAGCTACTAAAATACCTTCAGCTCCTGGAGTCAAAATGTCTCCCAATGCTGGCTGTTCTACATCTACTAAGTTAGTTGTGTAAACGTCTCCTACTTCAAGGAAGTACATACGTGGAACAACTGTGTTATGTGCAGCTTCACGAACGTCACGATATGGAGTTTGGTTAACACCAGAAAGTAAAGTATGTTTGCTTGTTGTCAATGCAAAGTCTTTGTTGCTTTGTGAGTCATGGTACAATTTAATCTCATTCATAACCAAACCAGTCAATGCTGATCCGCCTACTTCTGGTAAATCAAGAGTACCTTTCTTCAAGTTTGTTTCGATATCTCCAGCTGGGTTATAAGTTAAGAACATACCATTCTGAATAACCTCACCCGCAGCTACGAAATCTGCTACTGCAACTGGAACGTCTGCGATGATACGACCAGTACGTTGTGCGTTCAGACGGTTTGGTTCTACTTGACCGTAACCATTTTTTGCTAATAATGCCATTGTTGTTTTCCTCCTTAGAAAATAATGAACTAATTGCTCATAGAATAATAAAAGCAAAAGACTTCTGATTGAAGTCTTTTGCCTCAGTGCCTAAGTGTTAAGATTTTTTAGCGGATTTAATTGCTGAAACCCAGCCAGGAAGAGTAGATTTTTCATCTTCTAAACTGTATGAAACCAGGGCCTCAGAAGATGGTGTATTTTGTCCACTGTTCATTAAACCTTTGCGGAAGTAAGCTAAAGCACACTTAGATTCGACATCCTCTTTAGATAATAGAGAGAACTCAGAACGTAATTGAGTTTTAAATTCATCGTCCAATAGAGAGAATACAGATAATACTTCTTCTTTCTCTTGGTTATCGATATTAGCTTTAAACTCACGTAGTTTAGTTGCCTCTGCTTCTAAGGCTTCAAAGCGAGTGTTAAGGTCAAACAAATCTTTTGCCATCTTAGCTGTCTCAGCATTATCATACGACTGGATTTGTTTCTTTTTCTTGCGCTCCTCTTCTTCCTCTGGAGTCAATGCTGGTGGAGCATCCTTGACTGGAGCATCGGTTTTTGGAGCCTCTGGTTCTGTATCATCAACTGGAGCTGCTGGAGGAGTCTTTCCTTCTTCTGCTGGATCAACTTCTTCTTCGTCCTCTGGTTTTTTAGCGAAATCTTCATCGTCTTCTTCTCCAGGAACTTGTGCACCTTCTTCACCGGCAAGTTCTGGATTTTCTTCCATAACTTCTTCGGCTCCTTGAACTAATTGAGTAATACGTTCTTTCATTGAGTCTGCTGTTTCCATACGAGAGATTAGAATTTCTAAAAGTTCTTCATCGTCATACTTCGCAAGCTCAATATCCTTACGTTTTTCTTCGGCAGTTTTACGTGGTTCTTCAACTGGAAGACCTGTTACTGGATCAATAGAAGTTGCTGGTGCATCATCTTCGACCTCAACTGTAACCTGTTCTGTTTGAGCAGGTGCGCCTGGCTCTGCAACAGCTACCTCTGGTTCTACTGGTGGAGTTCCTGCTGGATCTGGAACCGCCGCTACTGCTGGATCCTGAGTTTCTGCCGCTTTCTTGGCTGCTTCCTGTTCTGCTAATAGTTCTTCTGGTGTTTTTGCCATCTCTACTTCTTCCTCCTTAAATGGTGTGTTGATTGGGTCAACCTTCTCATAAGAAGGATTGCTAAGAATATCTTTCATCCCACCAACCATTTCGCCTACTACTTCTCGTGCTTCATCTGTAATAGGTACGATTTGATCTTCAATATCAAGTTCAACCTCAACTTGAAGCAATGTATCAATTGCGCTGTCGATTGCTTCTTGTGACTCTGGGGAAACCTCAGTTTCGGCTGCTTCGTCTAATTTATCAACTGCATTTTTAATATCTTCGATTTCTTCCTCAGTGTCCACATTAGCAACTGTTAGCTCTACATTATCATTACTTGTATTAACTTTAGAATCATCAAAGTTGTGCTTCAATGCAAATTCTAACTTAGACATAAAATCCCCCATTTCTTTCTCATATTCAAGTTTCTCTTTTTTAAGAGCAAAGTCTGATGAAAAGCTTGCGCCCTCGAAACAAGGTTCGATGTCTGCTCCTAAAATGCAAAGTGCTGAAAAATTTGCTTCCTTTATAATAAAAGCGCCAGCACCATTATTTGCCTTTTCGTCCCATTCACCGATAACACTCTTCTCGTCAATCTCCATTGAGTGGTTGTTGTCGCCTTCAAGAACTCGTCTAACCTCTGGATAACGCTCTGTCCATAGGTAAACATCAGACACAATATAGTCTCTTAGTTGTCCATCTTCATCGGCAAACTTCTGCCAGTAAACAACTGGTCGTTCTGGAACTACACCATAAACATTCGTTCCTCTTACAGTTACTAAATTAAATTCATCGTCCATTTCTAACATAGTAGCGTGATCTCCGAAATCTTTCTTATCTTTAATATAGTATCCAACAATAGGAGTTAGTGCAAGAGAACGTCTTACCATTAGTTCCATTGTTTCCTTAGAAAAATGAGAACCATTTCTATTGAAACCATCATAAGCAATCTTAACTTTAGCTTTTGAAATCATTGGATTTGCATCCAATGGTTGTAAGCCGAAAATTTCCATTGGCTCATTGACAGCTATACTTTTAAACTTTTCCACAGATTAACCTCCTAACTATTTTGATTCTGAATTGTTTTATCTGACTTCTCTGAATTATCTAACGGTGGTCTTCCACCTTTTCCTCCACCCGCCGAAGCTGTGTGAGAAGATTGAAGTGGTTTCATAATATTATTCAACTCAAGAATCTCGTTCTCGAATGAAGCTGTTGCCATCATCACTAACTGGCTTTGACCAAGAGCAAGAGCAGGAAGAAACTTACTGTAGCCGAGTGTCGCAAGCTCTTTGTAATGTTTCGACATTTCCATTCTATTGTTGTGCGTGATTGGCGGAATCCAAAGTTTGAAGTAGTACTTCGTTGGAGTTCTATTAAACTTCATTCCAATAATATGGTTTAGCCAGCTATCGAACTTCTCTACTAAATAGAAGACAAGTGATTCATCAACCATTAGAGATTTCTCCAAGGCTAAGTTACCTTCTGTTGAGAATAACTGAGAAGAGATACCAAGATCACTATAGATATCTTTCTTCCATGAATCTAAGTCAGTTGGTTCCGATTGTGATTCATTTAAGTTTAGCATATCCATATCTCCGAATGTAGTAAGAACATCTGTCTTACTTGTCTCACGGAAGATACTTGAAGCGTTAGTGTGCATTGCTTTTGCTTCTTCCATATCGAAGATAAATTCTCCCTCTTTAGTTAGAGGAACTTTCTGTATAATTAAGTTGTAAAGCTGTTCTTCTGCCTTTTCTTTTTCAATCCCCTTCATCTCTAATACATCAATGATAGCAAAGAATGCGTTAGATAGAAGTGGACGATGTTTTTCATCGAAGTAGAATGCGATTGCTGCGTCAGGATCTAAAGTAACCCAAGCACCAAACTCACCATTAATACCTTCATACTCTGCCTGAATATTTCCTCGTTTATATTCTGCATATCCCTCAACAACCTCTGATGGGAATGAGTTTAATACTTTTAGCTTAACCTTGTCTAAAGGAAACTTCATATCAAAGTATCTCACATCAAACTCAACAACTGGGAAACCGTTGATTTTATATTTTGTACGGCAGAAGTCGGTTGGTAATTTCTGTAGAACAACATTACTTGCGTTTGTTCGTAAGTATCCATAGTAGATACCATCAACAACTACATCTAAGGCAATCTCTTTAAGTGAAGTTTTAACCTTCATGTTTTCCAAGAAGTTAAGTGTGTTAATCATTTCTGACATCACTCGCTCTTTAGAAACTGTATCCTTTAAAACAACCGGCACAACTAAACTATCGTAAGTAGGTAGCCAAGCCATATAGTAGGCCGCTCGTGAGTATGTCCCAGAAATCTTAAAGAAGTGTCTTGATAGCTCACGCAAAGATTTTTCGTCTCCAACAGTAAGAGAATCTTGAAGTTTCTTTCTTAGGTCTGATGGTGCCAAGATATCATCATGCTTAGAGTATCCCCAATCGCCATAATCTTGTCCACCTAAGCGACCTCTGTAAGCAAACTGCTTGTTGTTTACATCTTCTGCTGAGAACTTAGTACGTGTTGCTTCTTTAGAAAAGCTGGTTACATTACGTTTTCTCAAAACAGGCCCTCCTCTCAAATAATCTTTTCTGATTTCTCTCTAAAATGCAAAGAAAGCTGGTTGTTTTCTACGAAAAAGACCAAAAAAAAGAGAGAAACTGAGGAAAACTCCCCAATTTCTCTTTTCATATACCAGCCTTTTCTAATATATAACTTATATCTATCTTATCCATATCATTATAATGAATCTCAACCAGTGGAATATCGTGTTTTAAACAATACATTCTCTTTTGATTATCATTATATTGTTGTCTTTTTAATTTCTTAGCGCCTCCGAATGCTGTTACAGCTTCATAGTGTTGGACTCCGTTGAACTCAATTGCGAAATCTATGTTTCCATCATCGTCAAACACCATAAAGTCAAACCGTAACGGCCATCCAGAGGAAGCCTTAAGATCATCGAATATATATTCTTCCTCGAATTCGAAACCATTGTGGTTCAAAATATCTCGAACCTTTAAATGACCTCGGCTAACTCCAGTAAATGCCATATTCTTTCTCCTCCCTTATCCAAAGAACATCATATCTGCTGCGTTGCCACGCTTACGTTTTCTCTCAGTGTCTTCCAACTGTTTAATTACGTAAAGTCCGTACATCATAGCAGAAACCTTATCCTTCTGAATACCTTTATTAATTCTGTCGAGTTTAAAACCTTTTGAATCTGTCTTATTCTCTGTAAGGTTTAATAGTTCCTCTTTCAGAATAGTAGTTAGAACGTAAGGTTTAAGCTCATCGACCCGTTGTTCAGGGGTTAAGCTTTTCCCTCTCTTGGTATCAAGTAGTTTTCCTTTGGCAATACGCTCTTCAATCAAGAATCTTAATTTACCTGACCCCATTTGAGAAACAATATTTGTGTAACCTTCAGAGTTAATATCTGAATTGGCTTTAATTAGCCACATTGCATCCTTAATTACATTACCACCATTGTCAATGTTCTTGAATTGTTTCTTCTCGTCATTATAAACTCCGAATGCTGGATAAACTTCACCTGTTGCAGTGTCTTCTGTTGGAGTTACTAAGTAATCTACAAGACCTGCTCCAAGTCCGTTAGCATCCACGGCTACGTAGCGAGGAAGATAATTCATATACTGACGCTTAACCTCAAGAGCTTGTACTCCAAAGTGTTCTGAATCAATAGTTATAATATTAACCAAAGACTTGATTCCTACACCATTAGGTTGAGGATTAACTTTGAAAACACAGATAACAGTTTGACATCCATTACGTCCTACGTCAATTCCAAACAAGTAATAGTGTTTACCATTTCCTCGACCCGACTTACTAAACTCTGGATCGTTAAGAACACGAAGTCTATCGTAAAGGTCTCCATTAAAGAATGCCTCTGCCGATGAACCAGCCCAAACAGATTCATACTCACGGTTGAATGAGATTTCGTTGAACGTACCATCGGCTTTAAGGTCATTAACGAATCCTCTATCAAGAAGTCCAACCTTAACTGGTGTGCGCCAAGACCCACCCATAACCATTGCCATTTCTGGGCGAACGATTTGCCAGATAAGTAACTGGATTTGTTTGTGATAGCTGAAGTGGTCTTTGAATCCCGCTGAAGTGATATAGATCTGAGACTTGTTCATTCTATCGTTAGGGTCTACTTGTCCGTTAGCTGCTCTACGAGATACGTTCATCATTGGTAGAATAACTTGTGAGAATTTCTCACCATCGACAAGGATAACCTCATCTATAAGACCAGAGTGACGGCGTCCACCACGAGAAGATTCTTTTGCGGCTACAACGTCAAAGCGTGAGCCGTTCTTGAATACAACTTGTACATAGTCTTTACCGAACAAAGTTTGTCCAGGAGTCCAGTTAATTTCTTTGCGCAAAGGTGGAATTAAGTCGCAAAGCTCAAGGATTTTTTCCTTAGCAATACCAGCTGCCTGTTCCTTACCACCCGATGTAATAAACACTTTAATACCTGGATATAGAATACACTTAATCATGTTCAGAAGCACTGCTAAGAACGATTTAGAGTAGGCACGAGTGAATGTTCCAAAGAAGTATCTGTGCCTCATAGCGGCTCTTAGAAACAGTCTCTGATAGAAGTAAAACTCAAACTTACTGTCTGGCCCTTTGATTTGATCGATAAACATATCTGGGTATTCTCGCCAGAAAGAAACTAACTTAGTGAACTCAGGTACGTTTGCACGTACCCGTTCCTCGGTTAAGAATATCTCTTTCTTCTCTTTGTTTTCAAGGAAGTCTGTTTTGATATCAACGACAGTATTATTTACTGGATTAGCTTTGTTTACTTTTTTACTCATCCTCTTCCCCTACTTCCGCATTCGTCAATTCATCGAAGAAGTCTTGTTCAGTCATGATGATTTGAGTGTCGAACAAGTCGTCTGCATCCAATTCATCGGTTTCGTTAAGCTTATCTTTTTCTTCTTCAAGTTTAATTTGTTCCATAGATTGCTCAATCAATTGACCTAAGTTATACTCTTTCTCAATTAGGTTCTTAGTATAAAGCTTCAAGTCACGAATTGTAACATCTACAATATCCATTGGCTGTTCTGTTACATAGATAGGAATAAATCCTTCTTCTTCACACAAGCGAACCATTTCAGAAATAGAGTCGATAAACTTCTCTTCTTCTTTCAACTGGGACGCTGTAAACTTGGCGGACTTCATTAGCTTATCGTAAGTACCAGAAAGTTTAGTGTGTGATTCAAAGTCTCCTATATTAATAGCCGCGTGCATGCGCAAAGAAACTTTTGCAATCTGCATAAGATAATCTTCATGTGATGCTGTTTCAATATCAAACGAGGCGTGCATATTAGTATAGAAGGTTTCTAATTGCATTAGCTCATCTGAAGTATAATGCTTACCCCATTTTAATTGAAGATTCTTTTTCTCTTCTTTGGTAAACAAATCTCCAAAATCAAATTCTGGCTCTTGTACTTGTTGAGCAGCCTCTTGTTCATTTAAACCTTCTGCAAGAAACTGTTCAAATTGCTGGGTCTTTAACTGATTACCCTTTTCCTTTTTAAGTCGTTCTTCTTCTACGATTCTATCGGTATCTCCAAAGTTAAGATGCTTATATTGTTCTAACTTCATTTTACCGATATATCGACCCACTACTGTTTGGTTAGCATTCTTACCGCCACCATATCTTTCTTTTAATGTGTCGAACTCAGAAGGAATGTACGGAATGTCTACTTCTTGTAAGATTGCATAGATAGTTGATGCCGAATCTAAATCTACTGACGATGTTAAACATTTTTTACATTTCGAGAATGGTTGTCTGTTCTTATCTAAATAGAATTGATTACGATTTAAAGTACGATTACATCTTACACAATGAATCTTCTCAACTCCATTTTCTTCAATTATACCTGTCATTTATATTCTCCTCTTTCTTCAAAAATAATATGTAGTTCATAGCCAATAAAAAAAAGCCCTTATAGATTATACTATAAGGACTTACCCACGTTATTGCTATTGATACCAAGAGAGAAAGAAGAATAGAATTCCTTATGGATCTTTTCGGCCCTAATGTTAAGAAGTTGAAAAGTCATCACTTGCAACAGCTTTCTTTGTTCCTCTTGGATCTGTTTATTATCTGTTTCTAAAGAGTTTCTATATCTCTGTCTACACACTTCTACAATGTCTTCTAAGGTCATAATCATGTTAACACTCCTTTAAAAAAGGGGCCGAAGCCCCAGTCCTTACTCGTTCATATTTTCTGTCATTTGAGCTGCACGTTCTGCAATCTTAGAACGGTAGATATTTGGCAAGTGTACGTGAGCGAATAGTGGGAAACCTTTGAAGACTTCGATAGCGCGAAGCATACCGTTGTTTTCTCCACCGTAGCTCCAGTGGTCTAACTGGCTGTATGGGTCACCCTCAAGAATGATTGGGCCTCCAGAAGCACGTTGGATTGCAAGTTGTAGTAAATCAACATCAGCGTTTTGAGCTTCTGAGATATACAAGAATGCATCTGATGGTACTTCGTAACCACGGATATCAGACATTGGCATAATGATGATAACTTCATCCTCGATCATTTGTTCAAGTAAGAATAATGATCCAAGTTTAGCTGTTAGGATTGCACCGATAGAGTTTTGTAATAGTTTCTGAACTCTGTCACCTTTATAGAATCCCATGCTTTCTGCGCCACGAGCTTTAGTTGGGTTTGTGAAGATAACGATTTTGCTAACGTCACCTTTTTCCAAATCTTGTAACATACAAGAGATTGAAAGTAAAGTTTTACCAGTACCTGCTCGACCTGTGATAACTGTGAACTCATTATTTTTCAAACTATCCATCGCACAAAGCTGGAACAAATCTTTAGGCTTGACTGCTTCACCTTTTTCAGATTTAAATTCTGTACGACCGACTTGTTCGTAAGAACCATTTTCTAATTTAAGGTAAGCTTCAACTAATTGTTCGTAACGTTTGAAGATTACGTACTCTCCAGCATAAAGTTCTTTGCCAGCATCGTTTAGTAGTGTGCGGATATTTCCTTGGAATAGATCTGGCACATCGTAAACTTTATAACCAGTTCCTACTTCGATTGTTTCGTAATAGTTCTGAGTCTCAATGTTCTGACCCTTAGCTCGCAACTCCATTGCGATATCATTGGTAACAAGAATCATATTGTGTTCTTTTGCAAACGCTACAATCTTGTCGTCTACTTTTTTAATCTTCACATCTGGGTCGCCATATTTAATAGTGAATGCTTTTAGGTTTGCTTTAATTTTACGAATTGCTCTTCGTGCTTGCATACCTTTTCTACCTTCGGCATTTTTCAGATTGTCGAGTTCTTCTAATGTTTCTAATAGGATATAATAGTTGTCGGCCTCGATTGTTAGAATCATTGTAGCATAGTCTTCTGTTCCCATCAGAATGTTTGTGTCGAAGAGTACATCTTTTAGCTTAGTCATAGTGTCGTTGTCCCCCGGCTTATTATTTTTGTGCGTTGCGGCACTCCTTGCAAATTGAGTAAAACTTACTACTGCTTGTTCTGTTGATACTAAAGTAACGATTAAGCGCTAACTTAGTTTCTCCACAACGTGTACAGGTTTTGTAATTTCCTTTCAAGTGATTTGTATAAATATAATCGACCCAATTCTCTCTGATTTTATCGGAGATTAGTTGAGGGATTTTATTTCGATAGAGTGAGGAAATATATTCCTGCGAGTGAGTTGTCTCATATTTCTTTTCTAATATCTTTTGAATCTCTTCATTAGATAATTTATCAATCTTGCAAATTAGAATCTCCATTAGGATTGGCTCATCTGCGAGCGCTCCGTCAATTGCTTTGTCTAAGTCTATCAACATCCATCGCAAATTAGATTCTAAGTTGTCCCATGTATCTTCTTTTAGTTTAGAGTAATTCGCCAAGAATTGGCTAATATGTTTTGGATTCCATAAGTCCACGGTATTCTCAGAAATTGTTTTCCAAGTCCCATCTGGATTTTCATATCCTGTATCGCTATCTAAACTGTAGACCGTTGATGTTTGAATTACTGACTTAGCGTAAATAGGTTTCTTGAATGCATTCTTAATTGCGTATTGGTCTTTGCGCATCTCGATAAGCATCTTTCTCGCTCGTGCTCTATCTATTCCAGACATCTCGTTGACTCGCACCGCCCAATAATCAATGAGTTTGCGCAGCTCTCGCAGCGGTTCAATTGTGTCGATGTCTTCCTGTGTAATAGATGTCTTCGGCGTTAAAATCATATTCTTATCTTCTTTTACCAATGCATGGAATGCACTCTCGCCACCCTCTAACTTATCCGTTAATCCCTCCATCGAGGTTTCTCGTTTGTTAACCGTAACCATTCTATTGTCTGTAAGTAGCGGCCCTTTCTTCTCTATCTCACTTGCGAAAATAAGATAATCGGCCATCTGTTCTAAGTCACGATCATTCGGATCGGGGTTTACTTCTAAATATTCTTCTAAATATTTTTTTCTATCTTTAACTGTTTTAATTTCAAAATCAAATCTCATGTTGTTCTATCTCCCTTAATATCAATTGCGCCAAATGGATTATTCAAATTCTTTTCCTCCTCTTGGTTTATAATTTAATTATATCATACTTCTATTGCTTTGTCAAACGAAAAAAAAGGGAGTCCCGAAGGACTCCCAATTATTAGCTTAATTCTTTAACTTTTTCATTTAACTCTTGTACTGCTTTCCATAGGATTGCAATCATTGCATAGCTATCTATAGAGTTGCCCCCATCCTCAATAGCAATTTCTGGAACTCCTCGCTCTAAGATGAAACCTAAGTTAGTGCGATTAAATTCGTCCTCTTTAAGTTTATAAGTCCATGCATCTGTGTTCTCAACAATACTCATTGCGTCCTCTTGGAATAATTCAATATCTTTCTTGAATTTCTCAGACGAAGTTGTAATGAATTTAGATGCCGATACATTAAGAGCTACTGGAGTATGTGTATTCTTAGCAACATCTTTAATAACTGAGCGCATATACATAGTTTGAGTCTGTTGGCTATATGCTACGTGAGAATAATATCTACGAGCGGTATTCGCACTTTGATCGTTGCGATACTCAAATGGGAATAGATAAAGTTTATTATAAGCATTAAGCTTACCATAACCATCTGTATCCATACCAATGTACATTCCAGCTTCGGCATTAATTTGTCCTCTGAACCAAGACTCACGTGCAAGTACATTAAAGTTCTGCATATGTTTTACATAACGAGCTGAGATTGTAAGATCTCGAGGTTTATGTTGCTCAGTGTTATCATCCGTCTCAATAAAGTTATTGTTCCCTTGAGACAGTAAGCTTATTTGTCCAATATCATTAGAGAAGGATCCAATATAGTGTCCGTCTCCTGTATCAACGATAATACCTCTATCGGTTTGTGAGTTAGGACGGTTAACTGTTAAGCGACCAGCAATTCTTAAACCTTCACTCGTTGGCCCTGTGTTTAAATCTAATGTTCCGTTAGACTTGTGATAATTAATAAAACTACGACTTGAGTTATCGTCTCTTAAGCCAGCGTAGTCTGTTTCAGACGAGTTAAAGAATCGAACTGAATCGACTGTTGATCGACCCGGAATATTGGCTCTTAAGTATAGAGAAGGAGTCTGCTTATCAATATAAAGGTTGCCCGTCATATTGTCTCCAGTATCTCTAACAAATGGGAATGAAGATAACCCATCGAGCATTTGCGCAATCTCATTGGCTCTTAATCCAATTACCGGAGAATTAGATAATAGTCCGCTTCCGCTCACACTTACTCCTAAGCCAGCACGAACTTTAATACCTTCAATCTCTCCAATTGCTCCACCAACGGCTCCACCCATTTGTTCAACAGCATCCTGTAAATCTCCTTTAGAAGCAAGCTCAGTGAAGTTGTCGCCGTGACGAGTCCAAGCATCCCCGCTCTCTGAGATCATTAAACCATAAGTTTTGCCATCGGAACCTTGACGTTGATTTAACCAAGAGGTAAGTGGAGTTGGTGAATTTTGTACGTTCGGTCCAACTTGACGCTCTCCCGCAACATCGAATGAGAACAGGTTAGTTGTAATTGGCTGTAGAGTGCGTGCGCCCATTAAATGTGGGAAAGCTGCGCCAACCTCTTGCAATGCGCCCTCTACTTCATTAGAAGTAAAGTAATTACCTACATCGGAAATGAATACCCCTCCGGCATATCCAGCTCCTCCGCCACCTCCACCACTTTTACTTTCTGTGTTAAGTACAATCCACGAGTTTGGATTGGATAGGTAGTATTGGCCGTTGCCAGTACAGTAATATAGAATACCTGAAGCTGGTGGCTTACCAACTGGTACTGTTGGGCCTTCATGGAATCCTGCGCCGAAACGAGTTGGATGTCCAGCATTATCGGCCACATAGGTTAACCCAGAGTCAGTATACCAAACTCTTTCTTCTCCTGGTTCAACATCCTGTGGTAAACCTACGATCTTTTGAAATTCAATCATTTAATTTTCGTCTCCTTTCTTACCACTGTGATACGCTGAACGAAGGTTCTGTGGCCTCTATTTTAATTTTGTTATCGATGATCTGCATGCTAATTCCGTAGCCAAGAACAAAGTCGAGAATAGCATCGGTATTTTCTGATACTAAATAATTCTGACCTCCAACACGAACTGCGGAGAAACCTTGTTTACCATAATAGGAATCTTCTTGAATATGCTTACCCATTTGTAATCTCCCCTTTCCAATAGATTGAAAAAACGATAGGGAGCTTTTCAACTGGAAGGCCAAGCGGAACTTTCGTAGAAAGTTTCGATTTGGGTCGCTGGCGAACGTTTTAATATTCGGCGTTAGACGTTGAGGGGGAATCGTATCCACACCAAAAAAATTTGCTCTTGCTGAGAGGTGATGCCACGCGGCGGCCTTTTTCTCTTTCTTGAAAATCAAAATTCACAAAACATACCCCGTAATCGAGAATCGTTCTTGGACTTTTGTCTCTGCCTACTACCACCCCCTGGAACACCCCTGAGTGGGAGCGCTATCGAGGTTCATATCTCATTCTCATTCTCGGTTCATAACTCGATCTCGAAATAGAAATGGTACTTAGGTTCATATCCATAAACTAATCTACCAAACCATATCATAACCAATACTATTTCGCAGGGTCGCTGGCGAGCGTCGATTGGGTTAGATGGGATAGGCCGCACCCTTATTTCATTTAGATAATCTGTTTTTGAGATTTCCGTGGGAATTTTCCCTTAATCAGATGATATATCGAACACCATTAATAGACATAAGAAAAGCCTTGACCTATCGTAGCATCAAGGCTCTATTAAGTGCGTCTTTATAATCTTTATAGAATATCTTAGCTTGAGCAATCATTTCATCATCTGTCTTTTTGTATAATCTTTCTGATTTGTTTTCTAATACAGCATTGAGATTGGCGAGCATCGCACACCTTGCATAATTAGCACAGCTTACATAGACTAATGCGTCCTTATTATATCCTTCTGCTTTAGGCTTAATGTTGTGTAGCTCTTGTAGTGTGTAAAGGTCTTGATGTGCTTGTGTGTCTTGTGTCATTGTCTTCATTCCTTTCATCATACATTCATTGATTCATTCATTCTATATAAATAAATATATTAATAAATTATTATATAAATAATTATAACATATATACTACATAATGTCAATGTATGTATGTATATAGCTTAGTATAGATAATCTATAATTGACATTATATATTTAAAATGATATACTTATTATAGATAATAAAAGAAAGAGGTAATGACACATGACTGAACAGTTCGATAAGACAATTATAAACGAAGTAAATGAATACCAAGAGAGAGAAAAGGGTAATGTTGTAATCTTGGCGACTTCCAGGGGTAGTATGAACTACGGCCTCTACCGCAAAGGTTTTTCTGATTATGACAGCATTGCTCTCGTTCTTCCCTCTTGGGACAACATTTTGAAGGGACAGGTAATCAGTAATACTCATATTTTAGATAAAGAAAATGATACAGACATATATGCAATGGATTTACGTAATTTGACTAAGCTTTTCTATCAGCCTAACTTCCCTAAACTCCAGCTAATCTGGGCATTGCATAGGTACTCATATCTCGGTTCTGAATTAGAGAATTGGATAGAGCAAGAATCATTATCGGTTTTGCAAAAGAATATTAAGAAATTAGCCTTAGCCTCACTGGGGCGATACCGCCACGAGTCTAAGAAGACCCTTACAGACAAGGAGCTATCATTACACTTATATAACTTTAGACTAATTGAATTATTAATTTCCAAAAAGGATTTAACATTTAATGAGTTCAAACAATTTGCATTGACATTAGGCACTAACCCATATCCCAAAACTTACGTTAGTCTGTTCGACCTTAAGTTTCAAGGAGCAGAGAGAGAGTTCTTTACAGAAGAACTAAAGAAATCAACAGACTTAGTTGAATCAGTATTACATGACTTACCAATTCTAACAGATGGGTGCGAAGAACTTGACAGACTTGAATACATTATTTCTACTATTGTTTACGATTATATGCAACCTAATTTCTTCCAATAACATTCATAAACCAGAACTGAAATTCATTTTCAGTTCTTCTTTCTCGTATCCCAAAACTCAGGGTTCAAATTCAGGGGGCCGCGGATGGCCGCCAAAATCTGTAATTGTCAGACTATTCACAATTTTCTGGATTAGACAAAAGATCTTTCGGCCGCATGAGACAAAAGTCCCATAACGAAAGATGAGTCTTTTGGCATATGTCAAACCTTCTAATACATGCTATAATAAAGTATAAAGAAAAACAGAAGGAGTTGAGAATATGCTTACAGCTTTCGTAGTAATAATTTGTTTTATGATTGCAGATTTATGGTATCAACTTTATTACAAAACAAAATAAAAAGCTTGCAAGTGTAAAATATACATGCTATAATAAGGTATAAGCAAAAGAGAGAGGAGTTGGATAAGATGGATGAGAAAATGTTAATATCAGTTGAGGTTGGTACTGAAGGAACGATTAATTTTAATACAGGCAAACTTTCTACGAAAGAAGCAACTTCTGAATTATTAGCAACTGTTATCGCAATAGGATTGAAGCAAGGCTATTTCACAGGAGAAGAGTCAACGATTAAAGATTTAATAATGAAATTAAAATAAAATGCTTGTACTCTTATAAAATACATGCTATAATAAAGTATAAAGAAAAACAAAAACGAAAGAGGTTGATTTGAATGACAAACATTTACATTACTGATATGGACGGAACACTTACAAAAGGCTCGGTAGTATTACAGCACGCTGGACACTTAATCGCAAAAGGCTTAATCACTGATGATGGTTCTTATGGTGCTTGGTTGTTAGATGTTAAAAACGAAAACCTAATTGTTGCAGTCGCTGAAAACTACCGCAAAGAAATCATGGGTCTTGAAATCAAAGACTTGGACGTTGAAAACTTTGTAGCTGAAATGTTAGCAGATGAAAGCAACTGGTACACAATTTTAGATGAATTGGTTTTAGCTCAAGCTCAAGGACATAGAGTTATTATCATTAGTGGTTCATCAGACTTCTTAGTTGAAGAAGTTGCTAAACAACTTCAATTTGAAGGAGTTGGTACTAAATACCTAACTTGCTCACAAAACAAACTAACTGGTGATGTTATCGGAATGTTTGGATATGAAGCAAAAGACCAATGGATTACAGAAAATGTAAACTTTGCAGACTACGAAAATTCTTTCGGACTTGGTGATACAGTGTCAGATTTTGGAATCTTCAAACACACTGAACATAATACACTGGTTGAGCCAACTTCTCACACTATGGAATTTCTACTAAAATCAGATGTAAGAATGGAAAGAATCCACCACGAAGGATAGGGCGAAAGTCCTACCTTCCCAAAACTGGGAGGTTTTAACAAATGGTAATTCGATATGATAAGTTAACAAAGAAAGATAAAAGAGCATTAAAAAATTTAAGAGCGTTCCAAATACTTTGCGGTAAAAAACTAAAAGAAGAGAGTGATAAAAAATGACAAAGATTGACATTAAAAATCTGCCAAAACATTTAAAAAATATCCAGGTGGACAAACCTCTGTTCGCTTTGAAAAATGGAATCATTTACAAAGTCTTAGATGAAAATAGAAAACTAAAAAGCATTGACTTTCAAGTTAGAAATAAAACTATTGAGTTTTATGATACCAAAGAACTATACTTTCAATTCATAAATGGTAATATTATGTTAGCCTTTGAAGATAAAGCAAATCTCGAATTTGTATATGTTAACCAGGATGATAGACCTAAAGAGAAACCAATGACGTGAGCCGAAAGGCTCATTTTTCTTTTTCCCAAAAGTCCTATTGACAAAATTTCTGCCGCCCGTGAGCAGCCGGCAATTATCTGACAATTCAGAACATTCACATATTTCTCGTTTGGTTAAGATCCTTTTCGGCCGCATAGGACTATTTTCCCATATCTAAAGATGAGTCCAATTGCCTATATGAATCTATGCTGTACGTGTTATAATTAGGTATAACCAAAAAGGGAGCGGATAACATGAAAACAGCAAAGACGAAAGCAAACTACAGCAAAAAAGATTTATCGTACATGAAGAAAACATTTGCAATCTTTACCATCTTATTTCCAGCAGTTCTTACACTTAGTCTATTGGAAAACTTCTTTACCTCTAATCGTTCTTGGAAAGTGCAAGTAGTTGAGTTTTGTGTTGAGTGGTGGCAAACAGCTAAAATCTTATTTGGTGGCACAGGCTATGATTACTCAATTGAAATCGCTGACTACTCTTTTAAACTTGAAGCTAAAAAGAATAAGTTTGATGTAAAAGTTGCAAGTGAACTGGCAAACAGGTGTTCAAGATATAACCTTTACTTCAGCAAACAACAAACAGCTATTAACTACAGAGGTAGTGATGATGTAGAGATGAAGATTACACAAACAGGCAAAGACAGCTTTAAACTTTACTACTACAAATTCACATGGGGTAAGAACATTACATTTACTTCTAAATATTCAATGACTGCTGAACAACTTCTAACAGTTGTAGAAACTTTAGAAAAATATTAAGGGTTGGGGGTTGACTCCCCCAAAACTCTTATGCTATAATAAGGTATAACCAAGAGGGAGTGAAGAATATGCAGTTGTTTATTGACTTGATGATGTTCTGGGCGTTGATGTTGGGTTGGGCTTTCGTTGGCTTAATCATTGGTGCTTTGTTAGTTGGAGGATATATAATTATAAAAGACTGGAGTGATAAACTATGTTCAACAAGAGAATAGTATTGACTAAGCACGTTGTAGACCAATTCATTGAGAGGTCTTTCAGAGAAATTAAAACTTCTGAGGTTAAGAGAACGATCTTCAAAGACCTAAGCGTTATGAACATTAAGCGCATCGAGAAAGAAAAAGGCGCACACAAAGGCAAAACAATTCACAAAGTTTGGGTTAAGGGTGGCAGAGAATACAGAGTGGTTGAAGAAAGCGCAACTCTTGTTGTTCTAACTGTTATCCAACATAACCGCAAATCTAACAAATACGCAAATATAAAATAGGAGTGATGAAGAATGGCAGAAGAATTTGACAAGGTAGAACACGCAAGACAACAAATAGCAAGCACTATTGATAATCAAGGTTTCAGTTATGCGATTATAGAATATGGTGACTACTTGGAATCAGAAGCAAGAGAGATTCCAGGTAGTGAAAGACTTATCGAACTGTTTCAAGCTTCCGCTAATATACTTAAAGAATTAAGAAAAGAATTAGAAAAGCATGATTGCATAATGTAAGCAATGGGACGAAAGTCCCTTTTTGCGTTTAGCCCAAAAGCCCCATTGACAAATTTCGGCGCGGCGCAGGGGGCCGCCAATTTTCAGAATAATCTGACAACTCCTCAAATTTCGATCTGGCGAATTGTCAGAATCTTTTGACTACTTTAAAATCCCAAAACAGAGTTGTCAGACTATTCAGTTAATTAATTGTCAGACTATTCTGTCTTCTCTCAAAACGATCTTCGGCCGCCTGGGACTTTAGACTCATTCGCAAAGATAGGACTTTGTGCTCAATACAGATTGCTGTCTGCCATGCTATAATAAATTATAGAGTTAAGGAGTTAGCAACAGGGTTTAAAACTTCTAAAAAGAATTTAAACAAAATGCTTGCAATCCTTAAATCAATATGTTATACTTAATATAGAAGTTAAGAGTTCCTTGAAAACTAAATAAAGAGCAAGAAGAAAAATGAGTCAAAAGTCCTATTGATAAATAGAACAGCTCATGTTATAATAAAGTATAAGGTTAAGAGACACCTTCCAAAAGAGCTACAAACCTATTAGGAGATGTTGTTAAATGACTAACGTACAATTCGAAAAAATGGTAAAAGCTGAGAAATTCCAATTCATCGCTACTCTTGTTGGTGCTGAAAACGCTGAGGTTGCTGAGTTCTTGAACAAGGAAGCTGAAATGGTTATCAAGAAAAACGCCAAAAAAGCTGAGTCACGTTCTTTGTCTAAGACTCAAAAGGAAAACTTGGAATTGGTTGCTGAAATCGCTGAGTTCTTCAAAGGTAAAGAAGAAATCTTTACTGCTCAAGAAGTGATGGAAGGAATTGGCAAAGCTGAGTTCTCTGCTCAAAAAGCTACTGCTTTGATGAAAAAAGCTGTTGAGTCTGGTGTGGTTGAAAAGTCTGAGACTAAGAAAGAGAAAAAAGTTGCTTACTCTGCTGTTGTCTCTGGTGAAGAAGAAGGGGAATAAACTTCCCCTTTCCCCTTTGGGGAATACATAAACTTTAAATAAAAAGCTTGTGTTCTAAATTTAGATGTGCTATAATAAAGTATACCCAATAAGAGGAGATGTTGTAAATGTTCGGTAAAGTTGATAAACGCAAAAAGTATATTATGGTGATGGACGTTGAAACTGCTGGTGGCTTGGCTCAAAAATTAGTTTACGATTTAGGATTCGCTATTGTTGATAAAAAGGGAAATATCATGGAAGAACGTTCTTTCTTAATCAAAGAAATCTTTGAAGATAAACAACTTATGGACTCTGCTTATTACGCTGAAAAAGTTCCTTCATATCGCAAAGAGTTAGCAGAAGGAAAACACGAACTTGTAAGTTTTTGGCAAGCAAGAGAAGAATTGCTTTTAATGGCTGAACATTATGGCGTACAAACATTTTCAGCTTACAATCTAAACTTTGATATGTCAGCTTTGAAAAATACTACTAACTACTTAATGTCAGGCATGAAATCACATAAAGGAAATTACAAGTTCTTAACGCCTAACTTCAAAAACTCTGAAATGCTTTGCATTTGGTCTTTAGCTTGTGAAGTTCTTTTCTCACAAAAATCATTTGCAAAATTCGCTTTTGAAAATGGTAAATATTCGGAAGCTGGAAATTACAAAACATCTGCTGAGGTTGCATATCAGTATATGATTAATGACCCTGATTTTGTAGAAGTTCATAAAGGCTTGGAAGATGTAAAAATTGAAGCTGAAATTTTAGGTCGCTGTTTGAAACAGAACAAGAAATACATTTCTGGTATTATTTCCCACCCTTGGAGATTGGTTACAACTCAACATGGAAAAGTGGCACTGGGTCAATAGACCCAGAACCTGCTTTACCCAAAACTTACAATAAAAGGAGAATGATAAAAATGTTAAACACAATGGATAAAATGTTTATTAATTCTGAAGTAGCTTTGAAAGGTAAAAATAAATTAGTCGCTTTTGCTTTATGGTTTTTCTTGTCAGCATTTGGCGCACATCAATTCTACTTGGGAGATTCTGGAAAAGGTACAACTCAAGTAATTCTTTTCTGGGTAGGTTGGCTTACCAGTTTTCTGGGAATTGGTTTTGTAATGTTGTTAGTTTGGTTGATTTGGATTTTTGTAGACTTGTTCCTAATTTCTGGAAAAGTTGACGACTTCAATAATAAGTTGCGGACTCGTCTGACTATTCAGTTAGAAGACCAAAAATTGGCAGAACAAAATCTTACTAAATAATTTTAACCACTGGGACTAAAGTCCTGGTGGTTTTTTATTCGTTTTTATGTATAAATATAATTGTATAAACAATTCTGACAATTAAATTGTGTGCGGCCGAGACACTATTCTGACAATTGAATTGTGCCTAAAACTAAAACAATTCTGACAATTAAATTGTGTGAGGTTTTGAAACTATTCTGAACATTGAAATTTTGGGCGGCCGGGGGCGACCGCCAATTTTCTGACAATTCAGACTCTTCACAAAATTCTGATTTAGATGAAACCGATCGGGCCGCCGTAGGTATATTTTCCCATAACGAAAGACAGTTCTTTTGACCTATACACAAGTGATGTAGATATGTTATAATTAAGTATAACCAAGAGGGAGTGAAGAACTAATGCAAAAAATTGACTGGAATGGTAAGCGCTGGTATGAGGCAGATTTTGGATGGGATGAAGGAGTTTACTGTACTACTTATTGTGTTACATTTAAAATCTACAAAGGCGATTATATGTTTTACAAAAAAGTGTTCCGCTATGTATTGGCAGAAGGAGAAGATTTGCAAACAATGTTAGAAACTCGCACAAAAAACATTGCAAGTATTTTTCAGTTATGATATAATAAATATATAGAAAGGGAGTTGATAAGGAATGAGAGATTTAAAGAATCCAGAGTATTACATGGAAAAGCTTGACATTACTTACGAGGAAGCCTTAGAGGTTATGGAGTTCGACAAAAACGCTGATAAGGTTATGAAAGAAGAACGCAAAGAAGAAAAGGCTAACAAGCCAAAGCCAAAGGCTAAAGGTATTCAGACTGACGACCTTGAGTATCTAAAGGAAGTAATTACTAAAAACTTCTCGACTGAAACTCTTTTCCAAAACAAGGACTTGGCAAAACTTGTAAGTGCAAGATTCACTGCTCGCCAAACTCCTTCAAGACTTAAAAAACTTGTTGAAGCTGATTTCCTTGAAGCAACTGCTGGCAAGGGTGGAAAGGACTACCGAAGAAAATAGGGCGAAAGCCCTATTCCCGAAAGGGAGAATAAATGCTATAATAAGTTATAAGCAATTAAGGAGTTGGTTAAAATGTAGTTTCAAAAATGAGTCAAAAGTCCTGTTGCAACTGCCAGCCAAGCGTGCTATAATAAGATATAAGGTTAAGCAGTACCTTTCCCAAACTGACTAAACCACGAGGTGATTTATATTATGACAAACACTACTAAAACATTCGCTGAACTTACTATCGCTGAAAAATTCTCTGCTATCGCTAACACTGTTGAAAACGCTGAAATGGTTGCTTTCCTAAACGAACGTGCTGAACAGACTGTTGCTAAAAATGCCAAGAAAGCTGAAAACCGCAAGCCTACCAAAGTTCAGCTTGAAAACTTGGTTCTGATTGATAAGGCTGTTGAGTGGTTGGAAGAAAATGCTATCAACTCTGAAACTGAAGTCAAGGCTTTCTCTGCTAACCAAATCTTTGAAGGCTCACAGCAATTCGGTTTCACAGCTCAAAAGCAGTCAGCTTTGCTGAAAAAAGCTATCGAGTCTGGTCGAGTTGAGAAAGTTGACTTCCAAGTGACTGACGACAATGGACGTAAAAAAGTTGCTTACACAATTGCGAAAGGGCTTTAAGCCCTTCCCCTTTGGGGGATTACATAATCTACTAAAATTTGGGAGCTGTTGAAAATTCCAAAACCACATGAAATTGATAACCCATCAAAGACATTGACACAAGGCAAAACGCCTTATAAGGTTATTGAAGAATATAGCAACCTTCATTATTTTGATAATCAGCGTTTCTCCTCACTTGAAATTGCTTTAAATTACGCACACAATTTTGGGTATGAAGTAGTAGGCACAACGTCTGATGAAAAAGTTATTATGAAATTGAAAGATTAGGACTTCTGTCCTATTCTTTTTTTTTGCGTTCTATGTAGGTCTTGCGGCCCATATCCCAAAACAGGCAATATGACCTATTGACTTCTGAAGCCCGGTGTGGTATAATTTGGCCGGTCGGCAACGGCCGGCGTCGCTCTGTCCCGCACCCCCCCTGCTAAGAAAAACACGCATTAATCGCGGCTTTCGTTTTGCCCACGGTTTTTGCCAAGAACTATACCCCCTCCGGGCAGGGTAAGTCTCTATTCTATTTGACAAGCCGAGTCCAGCTCACGTCCTTTCATGTTATCTTAGTCTGGGTTTCCTCCCGTTCGCTGCGCTGGCATTACTATACTAACTCTTATACTCCGCTCCGCACAACTTGAAATCATTCACTTAACGTGTTATAATTAGTTATAAAGTTAAATAAGAAATCAGAGGAGTTGTTTGATTAATGGAATATAAAATCGACAGGTATGGCTTAGGTGAAGATTACTTCTTCAATGACACAGGAGAGGTCTATTACTATATGCCTCAGTCAGTTAACAAATCATTCGTCTCATTCACTCAGCAAGTCAGAGAGGTCACATCTAACCACCCAGGCAGAAGCACGCACTATGTCGTTGGTGGGCTCCGCTATGTGGATGGACTAACGGACTGGGTTGACATCGCTGATATGATGGCACGGATTGCGTTCAAGATCCCGACCAACACTAATGGATACACACGTCACAAGAACCATAAGCATCGTGACCTGGCGCTGAAGAACCTTGAGTTCGTATCCCTACATCCTGTGTATGACCGCCCACAAGAGATTACTGACTATAACGGTAGCATCCCGTACAACATGTACAAGGAAGAGGCGAGTTCTATCGAGAAGCCAAGTATGACTATACTACCTGGTGGCCATGGTAAGATTACACCTGGGAAGCGCACTCCCTCGGATTCCGTCAAAATGGATTTGGGAGATCGAGACCGCTCCGTGGTCGCTGAACTACTCTATACTCTTATCACCGACAAAGAGATGTCGGCTGCCGATGCTCTGAAGACTCTTGCTATCCCTGGTGGCTACGACACACTCGAGCTATTCCTTGAGGGGAAGGATATAATCGAGGAGCGGGTAGTTAGTGATATAGAGAGAGCATTCAGAGAAGACCAAGAGAGAGATAAGAAGGAGCCACCTCGTCCGGACTTTCCTGCGCTGGAACCAGTTGCGCCATCCTTTAAGTCTACTATATTTAACAGTAATAAGATCGGACTAAACATAGATAAGAAGCTATAACATATATACTATCATTCCTTTCTTTTATCTTCTTATATATATTATATCATTATGTACAACAAAAGTCAATTATATTATGTAGACCAAGAGAGAGAATAGAAACGGAGACGGCCCTCACATAACTGGGCCACGCTCACATACTATACTTTTTCCTTCTCTCTTGGATACACTTACTTGATATATATTGTTCAACATGGTATAATTATTATAGTAAGAAATATAAATAGAGGGAGTTGACTTGAGGGAGTCGACAGAACTAAATATGGGAAACGAAACTCATAATCCGAAGCTGGGGTTTGGTTTCTCAAATATGAAAAGAGGCGGCCAAAACACGCCCTCCTAAAACGAGGGGATATTACGGATGGGGCATACGTAGTGAAACTACGGATAGGCCGGGGGGCGGGGTTCTCACATTAAAGCGCGGGCTGGGGGGCGCCCACTCATCTTTCACCTTTTTCAGTATTTCTCATGTATCTCATATATTCTGGAGGTTTACCATGATTACTTATTGTATATATAAGAAGCAACGTAATGGTACGAATAAAGTAATAAGAACAAATCTTTCTTATGAGAAAGCCTGCAAGATATGGCGTAAAGATATATCTCGACTGACTATCTATCGTGATTTAGGGGAGAAAGTCTATCCTTGGTATAGGAGGTTGTGTAAATGAGTATAGTTGGTTCCTTTCTTACGACCTATTTCTCCTTAGTCTTGATACTTTCTTTGGTTCTTATGGCTATAGCTGGTATAGCATTTCTATTTTGGTTATTCGAGGACAGAGGAGACGATTAAATGAAAGTTAGATTCTTTATGATAAACCCCGAAGGTATTTCACAAACAAGTGGTTGGATTCTACGCACCCAGGAAGAAGTTGAAAGTATGTACATGGATTATATTGCCAGGAACTATACAGTAATAAGAGTTGAGAAGACTCAGGTTATTGATATAACTGAAGAACTTAGTGACATGGCATGGGAAAGAGAGGCAGAGGAATTTGCGAAATAACACATTAGTACACTCACCGATATACTTTATTGCAACTTTATTCTATTTACTTTTCGGTAATTATGCTGGATATATTATGCAAGATGGTTTTAGTTGGATTACCTTCATTATATTAGCTATTGTCTTTTTCATTGTAGGTATCTTTCTCGATAGAATGGTTGAAGATAAAGCACGTCAAATTTACGCTTCTTCGAAGCGCAAAAAGGCATAAAAAAAGGGGAACCCCAAAGGGCTCCCTTTTACTTAATTTTCGTCTGCTGTGCCTTTTTCTTCTACGTCTTTAGTATCGACCTTTTTCGTACGTTTCTTAGTTGGAGGTGTAGCAGCTTTATTCTGCTTTTCTTTAGAAACATCAACCTTAGCTTCTTCAACCTTAACTTCTTGTTTCTCAGTTTTAGGCTCTTCGAAAGCATATCCATTATCTTTAGGACAGCGAATGTATTTAACATCCTGATCAGTCTTTCTAATAATAGAAGGGTTCTTTACCTCATACTCAGTAGCACAGATTTGGCAAATGTACATTTTGCATTTCTCCTTTCGTATTGATAGGCGGATTGCCTATTTTCTCTTTCTCTAAATATAGCGTTTTTAAGCTTCTCTTTAGGATTTTGTGTCCATTTTAGCTAAAACACGACCCTCAAAACCTCGATTTTAGGGTTAAACACGGAACCAAACAAGGCTTAAGGGCCGATTACTGCCCGCATATTACATAGATTACAAACATACGGTATTCCGTATAAAGGAGCGTCTTTAATGGAAGAAATGAGCTATTTTCTCACTGTCGGAACCAATTCAGCAGCTCTATTTATATACAAATCAGACAATAAACACTACTTAGTAGCGAATAACATACGTGATGGACGGACGGAAATTACTCAGGAACTATATAATATGTTAGCAAAGGAGCTTAAATCAGATGATTGAAACTATTAAAGGCAACATTCTCCACTCAAAAGAAGGAGTTATTGTACACCAAACCAACTGTAGTGGGGGCTTCGGGAGCGGACTTGCAGGTCAGATAGCTAAACTATATCCTCAAGTACGAGTCGCATACTTCAAACTATACTACGATAACCAACGTAAACCAACCGAATCATTACTTGGCACATACCAATCTGTCAAAGTAGCTCCTAAACTAACCATAGTCAATATGTTCGGACAATACGAATATCGTAAGAACATCAACGATAATAGAGTCTTCACCGACTATAAAGCACTTGAATCTGCTATGCGTAGACTTAACGAGGACGTACCAAAGGACGTACCTATCTTCTTCCCCTATGGTATGGGTTGTGGGTTAGCTAATGGACACTGGGGAACAGTACTCAAGACTATGAATAAAGTCTTTAAACACAGAGATAACGTCTTCGTTGTACAATACGATCCTACCTTAGGCTAAAGCTTAAGGTTTTTTTATTGATTTTATAGACTTAAAATGATATAATTAGTTATAAAGTTAAATTAAGAAATGAGGAACTTTGCTTGAACAACTACAATCGTTGGAACTTTGGTATTTATGCCTTAGTTCTTGATAGCAAAGTGGTTTATGTTGGCTATACACATAGTGCTTTTCAATACAGATTTAATGGTCATATGGATTTAGAAGAAAAGAACCTTAATCCACACATTAGAGAACTTGTTGAGAAAGGTATTGAGTTTGAGCTACAACCCTTAGTAACCTTCAGACCTGAGCTAAAAGACATTATAACTGCTGAAGAACTAAGAATTATTGAAGCAAGACTCATTAAGCTTCATAAACCACAATTTAATCGACATATACCGAAAGATAAGACAATTCAGTTTTCAAACTGGCAATAAGGAATTTTAATCGAGCGTAGCGAAGATTAAAATTCCGCATACCTCCCCGACAGGGGAGACACATTCATAGTTATATATAGACGGCTCCCAAGTATTGGCTTTATTAGTACATTTTGTTGAGGAGTCTTTTCAAAAACTTGACCAAGAGGAGAGATAATATGTTAAAAGTTGGAGATAAGTTTAGCGCACGAGGACATGGTTCAAATCATCGAGTAGGTCTTGACTATAAGCGTGGAGATTTGTTTGAAGTGGTGTACATTCATGTATATAATGATGGATGCACTCTTAAACACTTGAAATCTGGTGTTGAGTTTAAAGAGAATCAACATCGTCTTGAGACAGACTTTAAACAGTATATCGAGAACCCAGACGAACGATTTGTTATTGAGAACTTGAATCGAGTAGACAGCATGACCTTAGCTGCTATCAAGCTTTTAGTTGAGGAATCTATTAATCCTAAGACATTGGAGCAACGAATCGAAGAATTGGAAAAGGCTCTTATAATGCAAAAACAGTATTTTGAGAGCAAAATTGGTTCTATGAGGTATCAAGCTCATAAGAATGGATACCATATTTAAGTAGGAGGCGGTAAGTTTGTTAAATTATATCAAGAGCTGGTTCAATAATTCTAAACCTAAAGAAGAGGAAAAGTCTACCATTGGGGTAATTAATGATATTATTGATCTTTATATGCCGCCGAAGTCATTAGACGAACTAAAGGGCTATGACGTACAAGCTTGGTCTGGATTAGGTATAGTGAATATTACTATTGAACCTGGAGTTAGTCATAAAGCTTTCAAAGACTTGGAGATCAAAAGAATTCTTGAGATCACTGAGTACACTTATCTCGGTACTGTTTATAGTGTAGACTATAATGAATATATGGGTAAGTTTAAGTTGAACTATAGAGGTACGTATATCAATGATAATTTGGTTCCTGTTTACAATTTTTTAAAAACTACCAATACAGATATATCTTATGTGCTAAATAGATTTAATTTGAGTTTATTGACTGCATATAATATGATAGTAGAGAATCGTAAGATCAATAGTGGTAGGGAAACAGAAGAGGTGTTCTCATTGGTTGTTGATATCTTGGATTCTTTTATATCTTTGATCAATGAAAGAATTGCAGATATTGAGACACTTTCTGATAAGGTAAGACATCAAACAAATCAAAGTCATACAGATTTTCTACGAGCAGAGCTTGAGTATGTAAATAAATTTATTAAAGGGGAAGATAATTGATGACTGAGGTATACTTCGAAGCAATGGAATTTCATGAACTTGAGCGCAGAGAGAAGATGGAGAAATATAGAGATGGATATGATAAGTGGGTAGAGGAGAATACTGATACTTATGAGTATATCCAACGTCTTGTTAAACAAGGGCTACCGTTGGGACAAGAGGAGCTTGAGTTTCTGATGCGCCATGCAGCTGAGAACATGTACAATAAAGCTATAACTGCTGAAGAGGAGTTCTTCTCTCATCACTTTAGCCGTGTTGAACGTCAACGTAAGGCAGACCAAGAGAGTGCGAGAAAGAATCGTTTGATTGACGATTACTCTCGAACTCTTAAAGATATTGCGCAAGCTCATGTGCCACTCTTTGGTGCGAAACAACAGCTATTGGCAGTCAAGAAAGATGCAACTGACTCTATTCATAGGGGGCAAATGTATGTATAAAGCTAAAGGTGGAGAGGTTGCGATTATGATTGTAGCACTACTAACCGCTTTAATCCTTAATCTTGGAGTTCTTGCATTGACTGCATGGGTATTCCATCTAACTGGTAGTGCATGGTCATTCGCTATATTGTTATTCTTATTTAATACGAGTACTAAAAGCAAAGACAATTATTAGTCTTTGCTTTTTTTTAATTGATTTTTAATGTTTAAAGTGATATAATTAATTATAAGTTAAATTTGGTCTGAAATATTAAGACCTGGCTACTGAGCTTTCATGTTAGGTACACTAAGGAGGATTGAAATGGAAACTATTACTTTCACTTTGGGTGGACACAAGAAAATGGTATACGAGTCTACCTTGACTGAGGGACAGATCTTGTGCCATTATCTGGCAGCTATCAAAGAGTCCAAGCTTCCTAACTTATTGGATCCAGCTAATCACAAGTCAGTTGATGTTCCTTCTTTTCTAATTGGTGCATATCGAGCAAAAGGTTATGACGTAGACCAATTTAATAAAGGTTGTGGCACATACAAGCCTGAAGTTGTGCCAGAACTGGTTTTCCAGGTTGTTCGGAAACGAGAATATTTAAGTTGGGAGAGAAAAGACTAATGGATTTAGAAAGTATGTATATCTTCGCACAAGCACCAACCCATGACATCAAAGATTCAGTGCAACTGGTGTTAGTTTTAGCCAATGGGGACTTGCGAGCTGTGGATACATTCAGTCTTCGAGATGATGAGCCACGCTTAAAAGAGACCATCGTAAAATATAGTGAGCTTGAGCCACAGACTACTGGGCCGCACGGCTACTTTGAAGATTATAAATTTTTCTGGATTGATGCCAATGGGTTTAAGACTGAGATGAAACTATCTCTTAAACCTAAGGAGGACAAAGAATATGCAGAAAATCTACCAAATCAAAGTTAAAGATATGTACGTAGCTCAACCAGAGGTCGAGCTTGTTAAAAAAGCAGATACCAAGCGTAAGTTTGTCGGCTTCTTTAGTGAGAACAAAGAGAAAGATGAATACCGCTTAGTGGATTGCCTATATTCAGCTAAACCAGTGTCAATTAATTTTGACGATGGCTTGTTAGAGTTTCTAATGAATAACCTTATTGACGAGTTTGGTGATGATAAGGTATCTCTTTACGAACTGGCACCTATGCAGTTATACCCAACTCCGGTTGAGGTTGAAGTCGTAGATGCCACCGACGAAACTTAATATCTCCCCTACAATTGTAGGGGAATTTTCTTGTTTACATACCAAAAATTAGGAGGAAACCTATATGATACCAACAATCAACAAAGAACTTGTCGACAGTATGCAAAGTGCTTGTGAAGCTTTCCTTTTCCAAACTCAAGACGTGGAGAAACTTATGATACAGATGGCACAACTTATCTATGTTTCTGATTTACTGTTGGATCACCCAGAGTTGGTACGTGAGGCTAACTTCATTGACAACCTAATTAGTGCGTACGAAATTAAAGCAAATAGACTGGATCCGACATACGAGTTTTGATTTTACCATTTGAAATATCATGTTTAAAATGATATAATTAATTATAAGGTAAAAGAAAGAGAGGTTATTCAGATGCCTAAGTACGAAATCTTTGTTGGCTCATGTAACTCACCAGAGTCAGTTGGCATTTATCAGTGTCCTAACCAACGAGAAGCAGATAGGTTAGCATGGGAATTGGCTGTTGAAGACTACCAAATGTATGAAGGTCTACATGGTATCTTGGACTTACATGAAGTTGCTGAGGAATATGGTTTCGACCCAGACTCCGCGGCCGCAGAAGAAGCATATAACGATGAACGTGAATCTGTTATTGAATACGAAGCTAAGTTGGTGAAAGAATGAAAACAATTAAAGTCTACGCTACTGTTGAATTTGGTCTTTCATTTGACTTGTTAGTTTCCGATGAAGTTGCGGACGAGATTGAAAAATGTTATGATATTGCGAATAGCAAAATTGAATCAGACATGGATTACAAAGGAATCAAAGATTTTGAAATTGTGAATCTTGATATTATAAAATAGGAGAGTGTTGTTTAATGGCTATGACTCCACGAGAAATGTCAGAACTTGTTGTTAAGTGGGAGATGGAGGCTGGTGAAAGCTTTTACGAATATTCTGGACTACTACCACTGTGTTCGGATGTCCTAAAATTAGGTAAGGAGCTTGAAGCTAAAGGCTTACTCGAAGACTTTGGTATCGAAGAGATTGAAAACGAAGTCTTTCCAGAAATCATCACTCTTGTATCTGGTAGTAAGGCATTTAACTCTGGTGATGCTAAGGAATATCTGGAACTACTTGATGCTATTAATGAGTTTATTATGAAGGATCAACACCAATACATGACATTTGTTAAACACTATGTCAATGGTATGGATCCATCCAAGAGTCAAGTATACAAGGATATCATGAAGAGACAGGAGGAAGTCTAATGCCCCAATATTACAAATATACCTTTGATTCCAGCCACTACGCCGGTTTCGCTACTTCGGGTCATATCGAGGGCAACTTTGATAGTGACCTCTCAGTAGAGACATACTTGATGGATACTTTCGGAGAAGAGTATGTTGACTACCTGCGTGGCTGGGAAGAAGAGGGCGAGGATACTTCTGACGACTACACTCTGGAAGTAGTTAACATTACCAAAGAAGAGTATGAAGCAGAGTATGATTACTTTAATTTCGAGGATGGAGACAAGAAAGGATACTTTCAGATATGAAGGAGAGAGCTAACATGGGACTAAACTTTACTATGATTATGTGTGTAGTCGCTATTCTGATCTGTTCATTGGCACTGGTTCTTAATCTTGTAGCTGGAAATCTTCTTTTGGCACTGATTATGATCTTTTGCATCATTGTTAACACAAGCAACCTGATTAAAACATATAACAAAAGCATTGAACAGAAACGTTACTAACTTGAATAACATTGTTTAAAATGATATAATATATATAGAAGTTAAATAATAAATAAAACTTTGGGAGCGATGTTTATATGTCACCATTCATTCAAACTCTTACTGCTTTAGATCCAAATGTTGCTATTGCTACAATCGATCAAGAGATTGCCTTCTTCGAAAATGAAGGTATGCCACAGGTAGTTGCTTCTTTGAAGCAGGACAAGCAAACTCTTTTAATGTCTCTCGAAGATATTTAACTTGAAAATCATGTTTAAAAATGTTATAATTAAGTATAAAGAAATTAGAAATCAGGAAATGTAAGTTCTATCCCAGGCTCACAAGGAGACCTGGGAGACCAACTTATCTTATAAGTGATTATAACTAACTTGAAAAAAGTTGTTAAAGATGTTATAATTATTATATAAGGTAAGTAATAAAGAGGATGTACCTCTTGAGCACCTTATAAAAACCACACACACAAAGGGGAAGATATTAATGACTAAACAACTTACTAAATCCGACAAATTCGCAATGCTTTTGGAAGCTCTACAAACTGGTGATGTTGCATCTGCTGATAAAGATGTATTGGTTGAATTCGTTTCTGCTGAGAAAGCCTTGGTTGACAAACGCAACGCCACTCGTGCCGCTTCTCGCAAGCCTACTAAGGCTCAACGTGAGAACGAAGAGTTTGTCGCTGAAATCGTTGAGTTCTTCACTGGCTCTGATGTTGAAACTGACAAGGCTTACACTGCTGATGAAGTTGCTGAAGCTGTTGGCTTCGAAGACTTCTCCGCTCAAAAGATGACTGCTCTGATGAAGAAAGCAATCGAAGAAGGCGTTGTTACTAAAACTAACAAAGCTGATTCCAACAAGAACAAAGTTGGATACACTAAAATGCCACAGCTTCTTAAGGTAGAGATTGAAGCCGAAGTTGAAGAAGACAGCTTAGGCGAAGCTTTCGAAGACTGATCTAAAGGGGTAGCTGGTCTACCCCTTATTTTCTTTACATAACTGGAGGCTGATTATTAATGAAAAGATATAGTCCAAGTGTGTTCGCTCTATTAGAGCATGAAAAATCCAGTCGTGTGTTCCTGGCTCTGGGTGCAAGTTTTACAATTCATGCTATTATCGCATTGATCAATGTTGCAATCTTTTACGTAATTCTTAATGCAGTTGGCTTCTGGTACAGTGTTGCAATTTTTGCCTTCCTTCGTATCTTCTCCTTCTACCTTGGAGAGTATAACAAGTATCGCATGGAACAAGAAATCATGAAGGGTGGAAAATAATATGAAATTAGAAACAGCAGAAACAATTGATCCAACATTCCGCAAGAAATGGGAAGCTGAGATCCGCCGCCATCATGAATCATACAAAGCTGGCGATTATGAGAATGCTATTCGTGGTTTGGTATCAATGTATAGCTGGACGTTTGATGAACTGAAAGCAGAAACAGACACTCAAGCATCTAAAGAATGGGACTTCAATAAGGAAACTGCTGAATACTTCTTTCTTGGCGAAGACTTTGATCCAGAAACTGGAGAGTTCTTGCGATGAGCGGATGGGATTTAACACCAGAAGTTAAAGAAAAGAATGAGCCAATAATTAATTGGTTCATTGAAGAAGTTGAGCGTACCAACAAACCAATGGAGATTAACCTCTCTTATTCTGGTTTGAATCCTATGACACTTGTTGACTTGCTTGAGTATCATGGCTACCGCAAGCATGAAGATGGCATGGATACAAATGGTTGGGAAGTTGATTACTGGTTGGATATGGTACATGAGTCCAAACCCACTCTCTCAATTCGAGGGACTGCAATGATCTTCACTTTATTTCTTTACCATCAAGTTTGAGCCTTGTGCTCAAAGCTGTGAAAGGTTGGGTTGCATTAGTAGACCGGAGGCCACAAGCCCCGCGCATCGAAACGTGTAACACTCGAGCCGACCGCCGAAGTTGCTTTAGCTTAGATGTTGGTCCCAGAGCGGGATTAGCATCTAAGAATTTAGCATGGTGGCCACCACTTCGGGCATAGCTTTGAGCACAAGTATCTGTGATTTGCATTATCGGGCACTCCTATCGAGGGTTAGGATCATGGTTAGACTCCATGCACGGTTGCTTGTGCTTACAACTTCAAAAATTATTTTAGAAAAGTCAGTAGAACCTATTGACTTTTCTTTTTTTTTATGGTATAATTAATTATAAAGTAAAATATTATCAAAAGGGGTAGATGTTAAATGTCGAAGAATAAAATGAACGCTGAGTATATTGCACAGAAGCTTGATATTTCTATTGAAGAAGCTATGGAAGTTATTGAGTTTGATAAAGCTATCGACAAGGCAGGAGCTAAACCAATAGAGGGAGAAGTAACTGTTGTTAAGGCCGCGCCTAAGAAAAAAGGCGGTATCACTGAGGACGACATCAACCGTTTGGCTGAAACAATCAAGGCTAACTTCGAAGGCAAGCAATTCCAGAACCGTGATCTGGTTCCATACTTGTCAGACCTTGGCTTGACTAACCGCCAGACACCATCTCGACTTAAAAAGTTGGCTGAGATGGGAGTATTGAAAGACTTGGGTGGTTCACCTAAGAAATACGAACTACAGTAAGGAGAGATACAATGGGATACTATACTGAATTTGAATTAGAGCTTGAGAGAGCTACCGATGAATTTCCTACGGTAGCTTCAATCTATGATGATTACAAACTGAAGTACGCAACAGGTGAAACAGACATTGACTTCAGTGGATTTGATTATGCCATTGATAAAAATGGAGAGATACGGGATAGTTGTAAGTGGTATGAACATGATGCAGAGCTATCAGCGCTATCTACTCTATACCCAGACGTTATGTTTCTGCTTAAGGGAGAGGGAGAAGAGAATGGAGATATGTGGCACTTGTATGTAAAGAACGGTAAGTCAGTGCTGAAAACTGCTAAAGTGGTAATCGATCCGCTATGGGAAGGAGAACTCTGATGAATGAAGTTTTTGTAGTTAGTGATATTCAT